>PVHP010039312.1:0-16430 GCA_004024765.1 Zapus hudsonius | reverse complement strand
AAGCACTGAGATCCAAGCAGTTATAAAAAAATCTCCCTACTAAAAAATGTCCAGGCCCAGATTGATTTACTGCTGAATTCTACCAGACATTCACTGAAGAATTAACACCAATGCTTCTCAAGCTTTTCTGTGAAATAGAGAAGGAATACTACCAAACTCCTTTTACAAAGCCAGCATTACCCTAATACCAAAACCAGACAAAGACAGAGCAAAAAGAGAAAATTACAGACCAATCTTGCTCATGAACATAGATGCAAATCTTCTCGACAAGCAGAATACAGGTTTTCATCAAAAAGATCATGCGCTCAGACCAGGTAGGATTTATTCCAGAGATGCAGAAATACATACACAAATTGATAAATGTAATAAACTATATAAATGGACTAAAGGACAAAAATCAAAAATCACATAATCATCTCAATCAATGCAGAAAAAGTGTTTGACAAAACCCAACACTCCTTCATGGTAAAAGTCCTAAAGAAAGTGGGAATAGAAGGAACCTATCTCAACATAATAAAGGCCATTTATGACAAACCTATAGTGCATACTAAATGGGAAAACTTGAAGCATTTTCACTAAAATCAGGAACAACACAAGGGTGTCAACTGTCCCCACTGTCATTTAATATAGTACTAGATGACTTAGCTATAGAAATAAGGCAAGAGACATAAATAAAAGGGGTACCAATCAGAAAGGAAGAGATCAAATTATCATTATTTGCAGTTCCATTTCGTGGTTACTATGAATAGAGCAGCAATGAACACAGACGTGCAAGTCTCCCTACGGTAGGCTACAGAGTTCTTTGTTACAGGCCCAGAGGAGTACAGCCAGGTCATATGGTTCTATTTTTAGCTTTTTGGGGAACATCCACACTGATTTTCCTAGTGGCTGCACCAGTTTACACTCCCACCAACTGTGAAAAGGGGTTTCTTTTCCCCCACATCCTCACCAGCGTTTGTTGTTGTTGTTTCTTCCTTCATGATAACCATTCTAACTGGAGTGAGATGGAATTCTCAGATTCATTTTAATTTGCATTTCCCTGAAGGCTAAGGAAGTTGAACAAGGTTTTAAATATTTGTTGATCATCTCTATTTCTTTTTTGGAGAACTGTGTGTAGTTCCGTAGCCCATTTCTTGATTTACTTTGGGGGGTTATATATTCTAGATATTAATCCTCTGTCAAATCTATAGCTAGCAAAGATTTCCTCCTGATTTGGAAGCTTCCTTCCTGCTGGCTAGCTTATACAGTGCCAGAAGATGCTAAGCAGGCTACTGGCAGATAAGAGTCAAAGTTCCCACCCAGCAAAAAAATCTTGCATTCTATATAATACCAACCCTCTAGGCAAGATGTGCCCTGTAGTACAATAATGGCGTGAAGGTTTATGGGAGTAACAAACTGGTCTATGATTGGATTTTAGGCCCACTCTACATGAAGGAATGCATTCCTGGTACTGAAGACCAGGTCACAAGGCTGTGGCTGAGGAGAATGTAGGCCCTAGGGAAGTACCTACTATTGCTCTATTACTAAGCAGATATGTTGTCAAATGGGTTCCTAAATATTTATATCCACAGATAAGTTCTGCTCTTGGCCCCACTCGGAAAAAAAATTATGTTTTTGGAAATGGAAGCAGACAATGCAGAAAATCACAATTGAGCAAGTGCTGAAAATAAGTGACAGATGACATACACATCATCCCCTCCAGGGCTCAGAGAATCTCACAGAAGAAGGAACAGAAAGAATGCACAAGCTGGAGGATGGGGAGATGTGCTGTGGAGCACTGGCCTCTGGACATAGCAAGGCCATTGCACTGGAGAACACACCAGATGTGGTCACGTACACATGCTACACATACACATCCTCTCCCATGACAGAGCCACTAGTGAGAAATGAGAAGTCAGTGAGAAAAGAGGGACAAGGGAGGGGAATGTGGGGTACATATATCGAAATGTACTCTATATCTATGAAAATATTCTTTAAAATCTAAATAGGGGCTGGAGAGATGGCTCAGTGGTTAAGGCTCTTGCCTGCAAAGCATAACAACCTGGGTTCAGTTCCCCAGTACCCACATAAAGCCAGATGCACAAAAGGGCACATACATCCGGTGTTCATTTGCAGGGCTGGAGGCCCTTGTGTGTCCATTCTCTCTGTCTTTCTTCTGTCTCTCTGTGCTTGCAAATGAATAAAAATAAAAATGGCATGCAGAAACCCACAGTATGATGATTTCTGAAACAAGTTAAGCATACGATTATACCTCTGGGTAGATACCCAAGAGAAGTGAAGGTAAGGGTCTCAGCATTCTGCACAAGAGCAACTCAAGTGTCCATCAGTGGATGAATAGATCAACAAAATGTGTGTAAATAAATATTATTCAGTCTTTAAAAGTTAAATAGGTGAATCTGAAACATTATACTGAGTAAAAAATAAGCCAATTATGAAAAGACAAGTGTTGTCTGATTCCAGTTACAGGAGGCCTCTAGAACAGGCAAATTCATGGAGACAGAAAATAAAAGAGTTGTCAGGAGCTAGAGAAAGAGGAGCCTGGGAAGCCATCTTTCAGTGTATTCTGAGTATCAGGTGGGAAGGTGAGCAAGTTCCTAACATGTATGAAAGTGATGTTTGCACAATAACGTGGGTCTACTTAGTACCCCTTAGCTTTCACTAAAAATGATAAATTTCATATTGTATATATTTGCCACAGCCAGGTGTGGTGGCTCATTCCTTTAACCTCAGCATTTGGGAAGTGGAGATCAGAGGATCACAGTAAATTTGAGGCCAGTTGGGGCTACAGAGTGAGTTCCAGGTCAGCACAGGCTAGAGTGAGACCCTCCTGCCTTAAAAAGAAAAGAAAAAGAAGAAACAATACATTAACTCATTCTCCTACCAATGAAAACTTGTGATTTTTCCGGTTCTTCTTGCTCATTTGTTTGTTTTTATTGCTATTGCAGAAAATGTTGCTGCAAACATTCTTTCCTATGTTTCCTGGTTCATGTGCAAGAAATTTTACAAAGTATAACTGTAAATATGCAATTGCTGGGCTGAGGAGATGGCTCAGTTGGAAAAGTGCATGAGAACCTGAGTTTTAACTCCCAGTACCTATGGAAAGGCCAGGCATAGCAATAGGTGCCCGGAACAGCTGGCGGGAGTGGGTGAGGTCTTTCCAGCTGGCTAGTCGAGCTAAATTGGTGAAATCTAGATTCAGTGACAGACCCTGCATCAAAAAACAAGGTTGACTTCTGTCCCCTACCTTCATTCACATACATGTGCAGGTACACCAGCTCACATGTGTGAACACACACACACACACACACACACACACAATTGGAATTGTTGAGTCAACTTTACTATGCCAACTTATTTTCCAAAGTTATTGTACTATATTAGATCATTTCTCTCATAAAATGTCACTGGGGCCACTGGAAAGATGGCTCAGCAGTTAAGAACACATATTGCTTAAAAATGAGGGTCTCTGAAGTCCTGGGCCAGAGACACCAAGTTTGACTCCCAAGAACCCACATAAAAAGCTGAGCACAGCCACTCATGTCTGCAACCCCAGTTCACAGGGTGGGGCGGAGACCAGAGAATCACTGAGGCTTGCTGATGGACAGCAGCTCCCAGTTAAGGGAGAGACCTTGTCTCAAGGAACTATGTAGCTGAACAATAAGAGGTCACCCAATATTCTCCTCTGGCCTCTGTATGCATACACATGAGGCATATGCATTTGCACACACATATGCATATACCACACATCACACACATACATGCAAAAATTAAACAAGATGTCTAGGAAATACAAAATTATAGCCAAAGGTAAGTGAGTGATCTCTCAACTTGCCCAGCTACCTAAGAGACAGCTCAGGAATGGGCTCTCTACCAGTCTGTACCTGTCATACTTCTCTATTTTGCTGAACATCTGGCTAGAAGCTTTGCCTAATGGATATCCCTCGAGAGACAGACTTCCAAGCCATGTGACGTGGGCTTGCTGGGCCCTACTTACCAATTTAGCTGAGTCACTGAGACAGACCATCCCCACACAATTAGATGAAGCAGGTTTCTTACTGAAAGCTTAGGCAAGGCAGTGGCAACAGAATCCCAGGATTCGCTGTGAGCCAGTTCCTCGAGTCCTCAGGAAAGCTGCGCAGGGTGCATGAAGTCTTGATCATAGATGGACCACATCAGAGGGACCCCCAAACCAGTGTACCCCATTTTTAAAAACTTTTTAACAGCTTGCACAGTTATAGACAGTAAACCATGATAATTGCCTCCCCACACCCACACCCATCTCAATAGTCTCTATTTTGTTTTGATGTCATCATCCTTTCCTCCATTTTGAAGGTCTTGTTTAGGTATTATCAGGGACTTTGAAGTCATGAATATCAAGGCCATTTTGTGTCTGGAAGTTTCCATTGTAAGCAGTCCTGCCCTTCCTTTGGCTCTTACAGTCTTTCCTCCACCTCTTCCTCAATAGACCCTGAGCCTCGGGAAGTGTGATAGAGATGTCCCAGTGCTGAACACTCCACTGTCGTTTCTTCTCAGCCCTATGGTGACTTTTGAGTGATTCCAGTGGTCACTGCTATCTGAAAAGAGAAGCTTCTCTGGCTAAAAGTAGCATTATTGTATGGGTATACACATTTTTAAAAATTGATCATAAGGCATTCTGGTAGACACAATATATGCATTTAGCCATACAACAGTCTCACTGAAGGTCATTTCTGACGGATTTATAGTTTTTGGTGGAAATATATTATCTAGATTTTTTTGTATTTCTTGTATTATAATGTAAAGATTTTTGCCTCTTGAGTTATTCAGTGCTTGGGTTTTCTAATTATGTGCTGTATTCTTAGACGTGTAGATCAGAAGTTCTCTATCTTCAGGGCGGGAGCATAAGATGTGGGTGTGGCTCTTACATCTCTTCCAGAGTGACAACACAAGAGACCCAAGGTGTTGTGGTTGTCTGATATGTAAATATTCTAGTAGGCTGGGTGGAGCAAAATACAGTCCTAATATCCAACTGGGCAATATATGCATATAAATAAGACCAGAAGAGTATTTATGCAAGAGTGGGCATTAAACTGGTAATCTAACAAAGCCAAAATTCCTCAGGATGTGTGTTAACTAACATCCTTAATCCTATCAACTGGGAGGCTGAGATTCCTGGTCTTTCTTGGGTTCCAGGTGGGCCTGGGAACAAGTGAGACCCTGCCCCCAAGAAAGACAGAAGAAAATGACAAAAAAATTCCTATAAATCAAGAGATATCAAAAGCAACAACTTCACTCTTAAAGCCCAGCTTATTTAAGAATGGCAAAGCCAACCAAAAGTGCATTGATCAGCTCTCACACATAACCAGTCCCGACATGGAAGGTGCAGTTAGCACTTCAGTGCAGGCCTGCACACCTGGCTTTGAGAAAGGGATGACCCAGCGTAAGGCGCCCTGTTACCTTTGGGATAGCCTCCGTCTCATCTCTGCTGGTTCCCTCTGCTGTGCTGTGGGCTCAGCTAGCCTGCTTGGGTCCGTGGATCTACTGCTCAGATTGACTGTGCTGGATGTTGTGTGGCTGCAGGTGACTCTGGTTTCTTGGGGTTTCCAGTTCTCCAGAGGTTCCTGGTGCTGAGGTTGTGGGCACCTGAAGCTGTAGAGGACTTGCTGGGCTGGGCCCTGGTATCCTCTCCTTCAGCAGCTGCCAGCTGGTCCCTGCTGTGTGAGTGGAAAATCCTCTCACCATGGTTCTGCTTGGCTGGCTGAGGACTCAGGTGGGCCGGTGTGTATCTCTTCTCAGCCCACCCCTGGAGTCAATAATTTTTTAAATAAGTAAATACACCAAATCAATTTTAAAAAGAGGGAATGAGAGGTGGAAGGGTGAGGATCAGGGCACCAGAGGTGGAAGGGGAAGGCCAGGGACTGGGGAACAAGAGGAGCCTATCCTGTGTTTTACAGCCCATGGAGCATAAATCACTGGGCTAAAGTGTTGAGGGGCATCTATTTCTAGGAGGCAATGGTGCAGAGCCCAGACTGTGCCAGCCAGCCTTTCCTTCTCCTGGTATAGCACTTCTAGGACATTCTGTAACGGAGCTTGCAAACTACAGTGAGTAAAAGAGACTGGGCCAGTCCATAGGTATCTGGAGAAATCTCCCGCAGGAGGCTGATTGCTCTAGAAACCTTTCCAGGGTTGATCTGGAATGATCTGGAAATGGGAGGATAGGGGCCTTTGGGAGATTCCAGTTCAGAAACATACCTACTGCTGTTTACCTGGGTGACTCCTATTCTCTCCAGGAAGGCCATCCTTGGATAAAGTGAGCAATGGCAGAAGGATCCATATTCACAGAATCAGCTTGGAGAAAGAAAGGGGTGAGTTGGGGGGCACAGGAGACTTATACTCAAACACTAGAAAACCCTCTTACAGAAGCAGAAATCACGGCAGGAAGTCCCAGGGGTTAGAGGCATGGGAGGACTTGAGAAACTTGGAGATAGTCAGCACCCATGAACTAAGGGCCTATGAAGTCCTGGACCAGTTTGTCAAAGAGCCAATCTTGGGACTGGAGCTTGGGGACAACAGAGGAGATGACAGTGAGATCCTCCCCCCTCCTGTAACAGGGTTCAAAGGCATGCCAACAGTCTGCTGTGCTCCAGCCGTCACGGCACCTGCTCCGTCTCAGAACCACTCACTCAACATTTATTTTGAGTTGCATTTTCTAATCATTTTGTAACTCACTTTGATCTTACCATAAATCAGATTAGCGCTTTTCACATGAGGTGCAGTCCCTGAAGTATGCAAACTGGCAAGGCTTAGGTTTTACTACTTATAAACTAAGACATGCATTCTGCTCATCAAAACTGCTTAAAGCAAATGTATTCATTTCCCCTTACTCCATTCAGATGGTAGTCTGCCACTTCTATAAACAGGTCTACCATCTTTGCAAGATTTTCTCCCACAAGCACTTGAAAATGTCCATATTCTAAAATAAAAAATAAAGTTCTTCCATCCTTTTATAGAAACCCACAAGAGGCCAAAGTTAACAAGTTGTCCAGGGCTGGAGAGAGCTCAGCCATGAAGTGTGTTTCCTGTGCAAACATGAGGGCCTGAGGGAGCCTGAGACCACCTGAGTTTGAATCTCCAGATCCCACATCAAGAGCTGGGCATGGTCACATGTGCCTGTAACCCAAGTCCCCCAGGAGAGCTGAGAATCATAAGAGCCCCCCCCCCCAATCTCTAATCAATACAGAGACTCCAGCTCTGATTATATGCAGTTTTCACTGATTTACTTACTGCTCAGCAAGTTAATAGTGGGATTTAGGCACACAGGGACTGCCACCATGAATTGGGTTGCTCATGCCATTAAAGGAAGGCAGAGTCATGACTAATCAAAACGTTCAGCATCCTTTTGTCCACCTGCAGTGGGTTTAAAGTGACAAGGATGGGCTGGGAAGATGGCTCAGCAGTTAAAGGCACTTGCTTGCAAAGCCTGCTGGTCTTGGCCACCCACGATTCCCAGGCCACCTGCATAGTTGGATACAAGGGGTGACATAAGCTTCTGGTATTTGCTTGGATTGTAGGAGGCCCTGGCATACCCTTACGCACATGCACACACACTTAAAAATAATTAAAAATAAATGAACGTGTACTTAGCTGACTGATTTTGTATTCCCTTCATCGCTATTTTTTGGATGGTGTCAAAAGAGATTTTCCTGTTGTTCTTTATACGTGAGTGTGTCTGTGTGTGTGTGTGTGCATGGGTTCGGTGTGGTGTGGTGTAGCACCCCACATTATCATGTGTGATAGGGTTGGGGGTGATCACTTATGCTGGCAGGAACAGAACATCAGGTGCCTGACTCCATCACTCTTCCAACCTGGTCTTGTTGTAGGTGGCCTGGGAATTGTGGGTGGCCAAGACCAGCAGGCTTTGCAAGCAAGTGCCTTTAACTGCTGAGCCATCTTCCCAGCCCATCCTTGTCACTTTAAACCCACTGCAGGTGGACAAAAGGCTGCTGAACGTTTTGATTAGTCATGACTCTGCCTTCCTTTAATGGCATGAGCAACCCAATTCATGGTGGCAGTCCCTGTGTGCCCAAATCCCACTATTAACTTGCTGAGCAGTAAGTAAATCAGTGAAAACTGCGTATAATCAAGAGTCTTTTGTCTCTCAACTACAGAAAAATCAGGTGCAGAGACAAGGAAGCGTGGATAATATAATGGGGACAAATTGAGAAAAGGCCATATCTAACTTTCTCCACATTGACAGGCCCAGTTGGATGAATTCTTAAGGGAAGGGACCATAGTAGCCTTGTTTTGGGTAACTTAGAATGGCTTGTCTCCATTTGGATCCAAAGGGAAACGTGGTCTTCATTCCTCTTCAAAGAGAAAGTGGCCCCTCCCTTAATATCCCTAAACAAAACACCAGGTGTGCCCCAGAAAGCTAAGGTAGGAGAATTGCTGAGAGTTCAAGGCCAGCCTGGGACTACATATTGAATTCCAGGTCAGCCTGGACTAGAGCGAGATCCAGAGGGGCACTAAATAGATTAAGAAAGAAACAAAAGTCTCAATGCCCCTTTATATGGTATTTTAAATCTTAGGGAGGGGCAACTGCCACGTTCCCCTTTCTATTGTTACCAAGGAAACAAGAGGTGGTCCCTATTTAAAACACATAATGATCTCCAGCCCATTTAATGTCTACCCACCTACCATATTGTGATGTATTCAAACAATTATGAAACCAAAAATAGAGGGATATATTTTAAATCTGCAAATTTGGGGTGTCGGGTTCCTGCTAGCCTACTTGTCAAGCTATCAGCCTAGCCATCTCTGCAGTCCGAGGCTCCAGAAAGCCCTCCACAACTGAGGGCAGGCTCCATGGAGCTCTTTCCTTGCCTGGAACTTGCTGAATGATATGGATATGGAATCAGGAGTAAATTAATCCCCATTGTGTAGGTAATCAGGGTTACAGACCCAAAAAGAAGGTCTCTAATGACAAGTCCAGAGACCAGAGTCCAAGTGAAGGAGAAACAGGAGTAAGATTGATCTTTACAGGTAGTTAGGAACAGAAGCCCAAAGAGGGGACAAGGAGATGTCATTCTGCCCATCCTGGTCTAACAGGTTAGTGTAACTGGGACCCCAAAGGTAACCAAAAGTGTCCTTAGCGTTTGCCTTACCTGACTCCCTCCCCTTGAGTGGGAGGTGTCTCTTACTAGAGCTCAAACCTAATCCTGAAATTGATTGGTCCAAGACAGGTCAACCAGCTATCTCTCTGACTCACCAGGCCCAGAGGACATAATTCCCTGAAGAAGGAAGGGCTGGTCCCTGCTTGCCAGCAGAGAGACATCTAAATCTCCAGGTTTAGGTAAGCCTCACCCCCTCACCATAGCCACCAGGCTGTGCAGGGGGGCTCAGGTTCTTTCCCACATTAAACTTTTTTCCTCATGATGGAAGCCTTCATGTTTTCCCTTCTTTCACTTGCTTGGCTGGCCAGAACAGATCCTCTGACTTCATAAGCATACGGCTAGCAACTCTCCCATGTGCGCTCTCCTCTCTAGTGGCTGGAGATCTCTGTAGCTTCTCCTTTCCTCCTCTTAAATAAAGCCTCCCCCTCTACCTTATCCTTTGGTGGTCTATCACTTTAATTCTTTAATTTTATATGACAAGAATCTGGGTACTGGTAAATTATAAAGTGTGTTTGAACTAGCAAGGAACCCCAGATTTTCCATTTCATCGTTGTACCTGATTCTATCTCATCCAAGATGGCTTCTGGCTACACTCCCCAGCAAGACCTTCCCTCTGCTTCCTCAGTTCAGCCTCTCTGGGTCAGCCCCTTGAGTCCACGTACCAATCAGGTCTCTCCTTACACACCTGAGTCTGAGAACAAGGCTCACCCTAATTGGATGTCTGATCCATATAAAGAAGGTTAACTGTATGGGGCATTTCTCTTTTTAATTCCTGAGATCCGCCTGAACACACCTGTAGTCTGTCGCTCCCCAGGGGGAGAGCATGGTTTTTGGCCTGGGAATTTTTCTGCTTGCCTTCCAAATGTGTCTTGCTTTGGAGTGCTTTCTCACTTTGATTACATGTATGATCTTTCTTTGATCTCTGAGTCTTCACTATTAATCCTCTTGGGTCTTTTATGTGAAGGGGATTTTTTGGTTCTTCTGCTTTGCCTTCCGTGTGTGTGTGTGTGTGTGTGTGTGTGTGTGTGTGTGTGTGTGTGTGTGTACATCCCTCCAGATCCCTTTACTCCCAGATATTTCTCTGTGATGGAGATTCTTTCATGTCCCCTCCCATTTACCAGCCAGGCAAGAACAAGAATTCTCCTCTGGCTGGAGTCTTTCAGCTAACCTCTTCCTGGGATCTTAATTCCCCCTACAATAAACCTCATAATTCATTATTTCTTCCTAAATAAATTTAATAATTCATAATCTACCCTTCTTAAAGTCTTTTATCAATTCTTTGCTACTAGGATAAGGATCCAAAAGTTGGGGTTCACAGGTCTGGAGGCTTCATCCCCAGTTGGTGGCATTGTTGAGAGGCAAGTAAATCATGAGAACACCAACCTCAATTCATTGATAATTTCCTAGCTGATCAGGCTACTAGGCTATGGGACCAAGTGGGAGGAAGTAGGTTACTGAGGACCTGCCTTTGATGGATGTGTCTTATCTGCAACCCATCCCTCTTTGCCTCTGAGGTGAGCTGCTTTGTTCCAACCCACACTACCCACCACAGTACAGGTCCACAGTGACAGAGCCAAACAACCATGGGCTGGAGCTTCTCATGCTGGTGGCTCTGGCTTCTTGTCTTGTGACTCTCAAAGAACTGACAAGCACAGACTCAGCAGAAGGGCAAGTTAAGAAAGATTTGTTTTAGAATCAGGCATAGTCGTACAAGCCTTTAATCCCAGCACACAGGAGGCTGAGGTCAAGGATTGCCATGAATATGAGGTCAGCCTGGGCTACAGAGTGAGATGCTGTTTCAAAAAAGAAAACAAGCCAAATATAATGGCACACATCTTTAATCCCAGCAGTTAGGAGGCAGAAATGGGTTGCCATGAGTTCGAGGGCACCCTGAGACTACATAGTAAATTTCAGGTCAGTCTGGGATAGAGGGAGACTCTACCTTGAAAAAAAACAAAAACAAAAACAAAAAAAGAAGAAAGAAAAGAGGAGAGGAAAACAAAGAATGAGGGAAGGAAGAAGGAAAATAACAAAGAAAGTTTTATTTTAGAAAAGAAAATAAAGCAGGGGTCCAGAATGGGTAATATGCATTGTGAAATGGATTAGGTTTTCTTATATCCTTGGGGATGTAAATTAGGCATTGGGTTGGGATGAGCTTTACAGGTTAAATTTAAATGTATACTGAGGATCTTGCTTGGTTGGTGGGTCAGAGAGAACACAACTCAAAATGGACCTGGTGGCAGGGGGAAATACCTGGTGAAAATCTCCTAGGAAGAGGAAGAACCAGAAGTCAAACAGCCCCTGATTACTGTCTTGAGGAGTCAGGATTAGGTTCAGATGGCCTATGTCCCTAACTACCCACAAAAGAAGGCTGCCTTGTCCTAATCTCTACCCAAACCTCTGAAACCGCCCAGTGTGGTGGTGCACACCTTTAATCCCAGCACTTGGGAGACAGAAATGGGTGGATCGTTGTGAGTTCAAGGTCAGCCTGGACTACAGATGGTGTTCCAGATCAGCCTAAATAGGCTAAATAGAGACACTACCTCAAAAAAAATGCATTTTCATTGGGCTGGAGAGATGGTTCAGCAGTTAAGGTACTTGCCTGCAAAGTCTAATGACCTGGTTTCAATTCCCCAGTACCCATGTAAAGCCAGATGCACAAAGTGGCATATGTATCTGGGGTTTGTTAGCTGCTGCTGAAGGCCCTGGCTTGCCCATTCTCTCTGACTGTCTCTCTTCTATCTCTCTCTGCTTGCAAATAAATAAATAAAAATATTTGAAAACTCTAAAACCATGAGTGTTTTTCTCCTTTGTTGTCACAGTGACCAAAGTGCATAACAGGATCACTGTGGTGATACAGGAATTTGAGGTGTCTTTGAGATTGATGGAGCTTTCCTTAGCTTTTGGGTGGGTGACACCTCAGGAATTGGGGCGTTGAGCACTCAGTCACACAAAATTGCCACTAAGTCAGTAGCCTCTGGGTTTTTGTCTTATGAATTTGATGCATTACATTCATAGACCACAGAGGGCAAAATTTAGAAAGAGATTATTCTAGAGTTTATAGAGTTTAGGAAAAGGAAGGTAGGCAAGGCTCCTGCCCAAGGGTTCCTGGAGATATGAAAGTCCACCTGGAGAAGCTGAATGGGGTCTTTCATAGGAGTTCACTGGATATGGACTGAGTTGGTCAATCCTGCCCCCATCTTGGGTGTTAGGAAATTTACATTCTTAGGAAAGAGAATTCTTCTTCTTGGAAGAGGGTGGTTATCTTTTCTAAGAAAGTGGGGACTCCTTTAAGGGAGAAGAGATATGGATTCTTTAGGAAGGAGGTAAGGGACAACCAGATTTTCCCTACAGGTTCAAGGACATTTTTCATCTTCAGCCACTTTTAATTTACTTTTGGGGGTCCCATTACCCCTAAACTGCCTAGCATATTTCTCCCTCCTATTCTTCTATGGCATTTTTGCTTTCGCTGCCAGCACCAGTATCCTGTTAAGTCTCACTCAGCACTCCCGTGGACCAGGTGAAAACAGGTGCAGAGATGAGGTAACCGCTTCGGACCACGTGTGAATATTTCGGCTGTGAGCAGGTTGACTCAGGAGCACTTCCTTTCATTAGCCTGGGATTTTACTTCATAGCCTGTTTGGATTCTTCAACCCAGAGCGGCTGCTTACCCAACATGACCTGAGCTCACTGCTTCTTCCCTTGTCAGCCTGTTTGAAGATGTTCCTTTTATTGTTGTGAGACAATGTCTCTCTGTGGTAACACCATTGCTCCACTCACGACAATGGCATGCATGCACCAGCTCGAACTGGTGCCTAGAGTTTAAGGCAGAACCTTTCCAGAGATGGTCCTGACAGAAGGAAGAGGGGCATCTGCAGAGGTGAAAGGCAGGAAAAAAATCTATTCAGATTCCTGGATACTGTGGGCAAAAGAATGCCTGAAAGAATTTAGCAAAGTGTTGTATGGCATTTAAACTTTTGATTAACAGCTTCCTTAAGTATAGGCAATAAAACCATGAAATTCCCTCCCTCCACTCCCGTTTCCCCCTCTCAAATCCATCATCCATTGAATACCTTCTTTCCAATTAGTCTCTCCTCTTCTATTTTGACGTCATCATCTTTTCCTCCTATTGCGCAGGTCTTGTGTAGGAAGTGTCAGGCACTGAGAGGTCGTGAATATCAAGGCCATTTTGTATCTGGAAGTTTGCATTGTAAGCAGTCCTACCCTTCCTTTGGCTCTTACAATCTTTCCACCACCTCTTCCACAATAGACCCTGAGCCATGGGGGGTGTGATAGAGATGTCCCAGTGCTGAACACTCCACTGTCACTACTTCTCAGTCACCGCAGTGGTCACCGTGTATGGCATTTGTTTTCTCCAGGTACAACACAATGCCATCTTGGAGTAGAGAAGGCTTGGCTCAGGAGACATGGCAGAACAATATGGTGGCTTCCTTGAAACCAGGCTTTCCCTGCCCACCTCGCTAGACAATATAGATGTGTGGCCCATGTACATGCCATCCGTCTCCTCTTGTTCATCCTTGATGGTGTGAAACTTTTTCCCTGGGGAGATGTGAACATATGTCTGTTCACTCCAGATAGGACACAAGCCACAGACCAAAGCCTGATTGCGCCCAAATCCAGTTTTGGTAAAGCAATGAGTTTATTAGGGTTATGTACAGAACACAGGTGAGGGGTCACTTACAGGAGCATGGATGATGTAAGGGCAGCCTGTGCACCATGGAAAACCCTGTCCCAGCAGAAGTGATGACCACAGAAGCTGCATCCCTGAGCCCTGCGGACATGCAGGCAGCTGGGCTGGGCAGTCTCTTCCCCAGCAGTAGTTACTGCTTCTATTACCTTAGTAACCGTGTGAGTTCAGTAAGTTTCAGCTTTCCCTGACTTGGTGACCTCCTGAGTCCTGAGCCTCCCTTCTCCCTCCAGGAGGGAATGTTTCAATTGCGAAGAAATTGCGAAGCAGCAATCAATCCTTTATCTCTTGCTATATTTTTCATTCTAGTACTATTATCCCTTGACAAATTATTTATGTATTGTCTGCCTCCACCAAATTAGTTGCAAGCTCCAAAGACCTGAGGCTTTCTTTTATTCATAGAACAATGCCAGACATATAGCATGGGCTCATTCAATATTCAATTTATCTAGCCTGTACCAAAAGCCTATAAGGAGAATTTCCCCATGTTCCTCCTGGAGTCACTGTATCTCTATGTACAGGGCTAAAATAAGTTTAGAGCATCTGACCAGCTCACAGGGAGAGAAGCCACAGTCCCCTGGAGCATACCAGCCTGACGCAGTAATAAGTGGAGCGCCTGGCCTAGGTCCCTGAGTGAGACTGGGCTGATTTCTTGGTTCCCAGGAAGAGAGATTCAAAGGTGGTCTACGGAGTTCTGTGTGTTATAACTTTGAAAGAAATGGCATAGGAAGGTAGAGTTCTGGAATTACAGGACTGTTGTAGTCAGATTCTGCTGAGTTTGAACTACCGAAATTATTTTCAGGGGAGAACTGAACAGTGCACAGATGATTAAGGATTAATTCTGGGCAGCTAACATCCCACAGAGCAAGTCACTGCAGGAGTACGGGGCCCTGTAAGTTCTCACTGTACTGCGAGGATTTCACTTCTACACCACATGGCCCCTCACATTTCCTTCATGTTGCTGCTCAAAGGATCCTGAGTTCTCCAAAGGAATCCAGGAGGCTCAAACCCTCCTCTGGAAGTCAGGTTGGGTAACTGACCACTCAGGAGCACAGTGGGCACGCTTGCCTCATCAGCGGAAGGGCTGCTGGTGACACAGTGTGGTACTAGCAAGGGTCTGATGTGCTGAGCTTTCTGGACACTTCAACCTTAAAACTACAGCAGAACCGAGTGTCCATCTCTAACAGGCAGGAAAAAGCTTCTGCACTTCTGAGGCTGCATGGTTGATGTCATGATGCTGTGAGAAGGGAATTGTGTCTCGTCTTGCCCACCGCTCACTTCCCGAAATAGCCATGCAAGAGAATAACTTGTTAATGATCTGAATGTTTAAGTTAGCTAAGTGATCCTGCTGATTAAAATTTTTCTATGGGAAATTCTGGATAAGGTAAACGACCCGTAATATGTATGACGAAAGTGGGATGTAAACTGGGTAAGGTGGCTCTTTAATCCCAATACTGAGGCTGAGGTAAGAGGATGTCTATAGAGTGAGTTCCAGGTTAACCTGAGACTGAGACTCCACCTCAGGAAAAAAAAAGTGAAATACATTTCTATGCCTCCAGTTTTGTATAGGAAAGCATCTCTTTTCCACTGACAATTTCGTACTCCACTGAATTCCAATGTAGCTATGCCAAAGCACCTCTCTGCTGTGAAGTTTCCTGGCAGGCTCTCCAAGACAAGACAGATGGCCCTCCATTGGGGGTGCTTCCTGCTCTTGTTTCAACAATATTCACACTTTACACATAACAGATCAGATCATGGTTCTTCCTAACGCATTCCGGCAATCCCACAGGTCTGAAGAGATGCTGAAGGCACCATTGAATCATAAGACATCATGCCAGGCGTGGTGTGATTTAATCCTAGCAACCAGATCTCTTACAAATATCATATTTTTATAAGTATTTTATGATTTAAAGCTGAATGGGATGGCACATGCCATAATCCCTGCATCTGTGGGGCAGAGGTAGGAGAATTGTGAGTTCAAGGCCAGCATGAGGTAAAGAACCTTCACTGAGTTCCATTTTCAGCCATTGGTCTCATAACTAATGTTCTAGCAATAAATAAAGGGTGGTCTGGTTCTCTAATAACCTTTAAATATAAAAAAAAATTAGCCAGTAGTGGTGCACACCTTTAATCCCAGCACTCAGGAGGCAGAGGTAAGAGGATGGCTGTGAGTTTGAGGCAAGCCTGAGACTACAGAGTGAGTTCCAGGTTAGCCTGGGCTAGAGTGAGACCCTACCTCGACAAACAAAAAAATTATTTGAGAATATAATCAACATATGCACTATATTGCATAGAAAAAGTTACCTGTGGGCAGAATTCTAGGCACCTGTAGTTTCCCGTTTCCTCTCTATAGAGTCAGTGATGTGCCCTGAGCATCTAGTCTATAATCAGGAAGAAAGCTAGCATTTTATTCCCATTGATGAAAACAAACCACGGGTACCATTCAATCAGGTTCTGTGATAAAGCCTAAAGTGGTGCTCAGCTGGGGCCTTGCTGCAGGGGGAGGAGGAGAGGAAGATGAGGGGTCTCCTCAGACAAGCCACTACCCATCTGAGCAAAGCCCCTCTTGC
>PVHP010039311.1:0-16420 GCA_004024765.1 Zapus hudsonius | reverse complement strand
TTTTAATTTGTCCTAAATTTGAGCCTGTGGTCTTGGCGTTTGTAAGTTTAACATCTCTTACTTTAGGAGAGAGGATGATTTAGTACTTAAAACTTTTTGTGGTCACTTTTTAAAGTATTGTGATCAATCTTTTTGACAGAAATGAAAATTATTTTCTTAATAAAATAGACCTAGCAAATACCTTTGGAAATTATTATATCTAGTATAGAAATTTATAATTAGAGCTTTTATCAAAATTCTGGAGTAGATCTTTTTTTCCAAAAATGCCAAATGAGCAAAACCATTGATAAGTATCTCCAAACATTGAACAATCTGATCCTTAACATAGACTTATAAGTAAAACACTTTCTAGGGGTATTCTCCCCCCTTTCGTTTTTGTAAAGAAGCAGTGAGGGAAAGGATTTGCCTTGTAGAGGCTGGACCCTGGAGATGTCCAGGGCTTTATAGTAAGAGTTATTCCCCCTCAGAACGTGGAGGCCAGATTGAAAGCATAAATGCTATTGGAAAAGAGGTTAAAATGGCTATTTTTTTCCTGAAGGGCCATATGGAGAGCATACAGTTTTTTATATTTAGAGGATTTGTTATTTTGAAAGTAAATTTTGGGGTTGTTTTAGTTGTTTGCCCGTGTACCCTGGCTGGAGAATGCTTGACTGAGCGAAGCTGCTGAGATGCCACAGCCAGAGAGGGCAGGGCGGGGCCAGGGGCTGCAGCAGCAGGAGTTGCAGCTTGTCGAGGCAGGGTGCGGGGAGCGAGGGTGCGACCTCTGCTCCTGGTACGCACAAAAGCCAGCACCTCAGGGAGGGCGGGGTAGGGCGCAAGTTTCTCCGGCACCATGGGCATAGATTTGGGCACGGAAGAGTTATCAGCGCTTCTGTCTCGGGAGTTGACCTGTTTAATTTTTGGAATTATTGGTTCCTCAGGTACTGTGGGAATATATGGTGGCAAAGGTTGATAAACAGATCTGGGCACTAAAGGGTTAACATCAGCACTTTTGTCTGATCTGGGCACTGAAGAGTTAACATCAGCGCTTTGGTCCGAAAGGCTGGGGGGTGTGCCTGAGACTGCAGCTTCCAGGAAGGCAGGAGAGCTGCCTGTGAGACTGGAATTTGAGCTCCAGGACCTACGAATTTTTGCCAAATTTTCTCTGTCATTAGGTTATCTTTAGAGCTTTTCTCATCAGAATTAGCCTCATTTTGTAATTTAAGATCAGCTTCTGTTTTAGAAGGAGTTAGACATTGCCTGATTGCTGCTATTATTGAGAGAAACGAGTGGGAAGGGGGCTTTCCTTCCTGGATTTCCTTGTTTCTGGCTAGATATGCTACATGGGTCCAAATTTCTGCATCATGGAAGTCACTAGCATTCATCCAGGGAGCTACAGAGAGCACTTCCTCCCAGAAGGAAGCAGCCTGTCTTTTGGAAAGGCCAAGTGCCCCTGACTTAAGAAGTGCCTTTAACTCCTTCACTGGAGAATTCTTCTGACTGGTAGAGGAGTACCCCATGATAGAAAAGATGTGAAACGCCAAAGCCAGTGGGCAACGTTTCCTTATCGACCATCAATAAGGGGGATTCCCCAAAAGCTCAGATGTAAGCCTGTCCGCAAACTTCAGAATACTGGTGGCCCCCCTAATGGGATTTAAGTGTCCAATGCGTTGCCAGGTTTAATCAAGATAGAGATTAAGATAGAGTGGTCACAGCCAACACCCGGATGGGCGGTCGGGGTCAGTTCATCCAGCTAAGAGCCTTCCTTCCCTGCTGGAGAGTATCCCCAGCCAAGAGAAATCAGTTGCTGCTTAGCCTTAGAAAAGTCCCTCAAGATGGCATGGACTGAAAAGAAAGTAAAGAAAAAAGAGTGCCAGCCCTCAAGAGTGTGGAGGCCAGACCCCAGATACCCTCCTGGGGCCGATGTCCCTTGTGTGAAGGGAGACTCACGTTCCCTGCGTATTCCAGAGATCCAGCTGCTCAGACTGTAGAAGGCGGATGCCAGCTGCGGTTTGCTGAGCATCTGTCTGTTGACTGTTGGTTGCCTTCTTTGGGGATCAGTCGCCCCACATTGGGTCGCCAGCTCTGGGTCCGTGGGTTACTTAGGGGGTTGCAGCGCGCATCAACTCCCTGTTCACCCACGGGAGCTGGGTGAGCAGTGGCTTGGAATAGCTGTGAGCCGAACAAGAGATGAGACTCTCGGGAGAATGCGACAGTGGTCAGTTCTCATTTTATTGATAGGTAGCAGTTGTTTATATAGAGAAAAGTCAGAGGTAGAAGCATAGGAAGCAAGATCTGTGGGAGAATGGTGATGTCAGCAGAGGAAATGAAACCTTATTGTTTAGGTTTGTTATTTGCAGTTGGAATAAGTTAGGCTTTGAACTGCTTATCTTATCTCAGGGGACAGCTGTGGCCTGCCTGGGCGCTGGAGTTCTCAGGATTGCTAAGATTTACAGGGGCCCTCGGACTTTGCCTCAACTTCCTTATCAGAAGGAGACTGTCCCAGAAGCCTGCCAGACTCAGCAAAACCCTACTTCCTCCATGCCCCATTAGCAGGGTACCACATGGAGATACAAGTTACAAGCTTTAATAAAACTCCTGAGGCTATGGGGAAAATGGGGAATATTCAAACTGCCACAAAACACATAAGCAAAACTAAGGAAAAAAGAGAGAAGATCCAAACTAATAAAATCAGATGTGAAAAAAAGAATCATTACAGCAAATAAGAGTGAATTTTAAAAGATAATGAAGATACGCCATAAAAGCCTATATTTCAATAAGTTGTAGCATCTAAAAGAATTGGGTGAATTTCTGGTCACATATTACCTACCAAAATTAAACTAAGAAGATATAAACAAATTAAATCTATCTCTAACAAACAATGACATTGAAGTAACAAGAAAATGCCCCCAATTAGAAAACAGTTCAGAACTAGATAGATTCACTGCTAAGTTCTAGAAGACCTTTAAAGAGGAGCCAATACCAATAATTTTCAAACTACTTCATTAAATAGAAAGTGATGAAATAATAGCAAGCACATTTTATGAAGCTATTAGTCCCCTGATACCATAACAGAATAAATCCACCACAAAAAGACAAAGTATGGGCCAAATTCCCTGATGAAAATTGATTTAAAAATTTCTAAATAAAATACAAACTGCCGGGTGTGGCGGTGCACGCCTTTATTCCCAGCACTCGGGAGGCAGTGGTAGGAGGATTGCCGTGAGTTCAAGGCCACCCTGAGACTGCATAGTGAATTCCAAGTCAGCCTGGACTAGAGCGAGACCCTACCTTGAAAAACCAAAAGAAAAAAAAAAACTGACCTCAAGAATACATCCAAAAGATCTTTCACCAGGAAGGTGACTTCATTTCATGAATTCAAGTGAAGCCCAATGTAAGAAAATCAATTAATGTAGCACATGCCATGAATGTACTCAAGGACATAAATCACATGAGATGAGAAAATCCAACATCCTCTCTAAATAAAAGCTCTGAAGAAACATGACTAGGCACAATGAAGCCTACACACAACAAAACTAAAGATACAACTATACCAAATCCTGAGAACCTCAAAACACTTCCACTAAAATCATGAACAAATCATGAAACTGATCTATCTATGGTGACATTTCTTGGAGCTAGGCAGAAAACCACGCCTGACCATAGGCTGTGGATGAGGTGTTGGGGTCTATTCAGTCATACATCTAGGGACATACTACACGTAGACTGCCATCTAGTGTTGAAATAATGACAATACAGGAACAGATATAGGGGATGCCTTGATATGGGCACTATCCAGTGCTGAAATTAGAGTTACTGAACTGGAGAGAAAAATAAGAAAACTGCTCAAATTTTTAGGGAAAAGGTAGGAATACCCACGTACACACCATAGTGAATAAGTAATCAAGCACCAAAAGCTTTCAGGAAAACAGAACCTCACTTAGCAGTCAAAATAATATGACAAAGACTTATCAAAGGTCAATAAGTAAGGGAGAATTTTCAGGTTCTTAAACAGCCATCCTAAGAAAACTGTAGAATCTTGGAGAAAAGACATAGACATGATTCAATACTCTAACAGAGAGACATAACTGAGAGATGGAAACATATTCTGAAAAACAAAAACAAACAAAAAACAGAAATTCTTCACCTGAAACATATACTTGGGGAAATTTAAAATGCTACAAGAACATTTATAATGTTCAAGATGGCCAACTAGCAGCCACTCTGTGACCCTTGGGGAACAAAGGTTAGTGTTTCCAGCAGGGATCCAGGTCACCAATACAAGCTGCGGCCACACTCCAAGCTCCAGCCCCTTCCTGGCACCAGATCCAGCCACCTTGAAGCTGCCATTGTGAATCAGCTCTGACAGAGGCAGTGAGTCATCCCACCACAGCCCAGCCTTCATGCCCCACTCCAGTGGCCTGAGCCCGCTGGCTACATAGCAGGCAGCTGCCCCCAACACCCTCTCCCTATGCTGACTGGTTCCAGCGGGCATGCCGGTCTCCCCACGCCCATTGTGTGCTCACCAGTTCTGGGTCTCCCTGCGCACTGGTTACTGGTTTCCCTACATGCCAGTTCTTGCGGTTTTTCTATGCGCTGGTTTCCTTGGTTTTTCCTTGCGCTGGTTCTCATGGTTTCTACCCCTCACAGTTCCCGTGGTTTCCCCACCTGCCAGTTCTGGGGTTCTAGTATGCCTCCACCTACCTAGTTCCCACGTGCCCCACACTCCACCCCAGTAGGCTACTCCCAGACCATCAAAGTCCAGCCACTGATCTGAGGGCACACACACTCACAGATAAAACAAGTGAGTGTCCAAACCTACTTGTGGAGCCCATTGTACTCCCAGTCCACACTAGCAAAGTGTAGACAGATCAAAGGCACCCCACCAACCACCCCAAGTGGAATTAAAATGTGAAAATCTCAAAGCAGGAATAATATACCAGCTGAGGAAACAAAGCCAAATGACAACAATACTGAGAGAGACAGAGAGAGAGAGACAGAGAGAGAGAGAGAGAGAGAGAGAGAGAGAGAGAGGATGCAGGACCAGGAAGACATGACACTAAGTCCAGATCATACTGGCACAGATCATAAGGAGAAGTCAATGTTGGTCATGGAAAGAGTACAAGGCATCTCACAAGCTTTGCCACCAGGCTTAATATAATAGAAGAGAATCAAATGGACTTAAGAAGAGAAATGATGGAACTAAAGGCAAACTGAAGGTATCAAGAACTAGCTATCCAAATTAAACAAAGACATGTGCAAATATAAGAATGAGTATCAGGAAGAAGTAAGTAAATCAAACCTTGAAATGAAAACACATCTCAACAGGATGATAGATAGAAAAGAAGTTTCAGAAAACAAAAACCAAACTGAAGTAATAAGAACCCCCCTAGACTCTCTCACCAACAGAATCAATAATTGGGAAAACAGAACCTCAGATGTGGAAGACAAAACAAAGGAGAAATGAGGGAAATAAAAAATTTAACAAAATTCAAAAGAGCAAGTGAACAAGACTTGAGGAAAATGTAGGATACCATAAAAAGACCTAACATCAGGATCATGGGGATCCCAGAAGGAGAATAAAACTAGGCTAGAAAATATAGAAAATATTTTCAACAGAATTATTCAAGAAAACTTTCCTTACCTTGCAAGAGATAATCCTGTACATCTAAAAGGTATATGCAGGACCCCAAACAAATTGGACCAAAGGAGGACCTCTCCAAGACATATCTTAATTACAATGCTAAACATTGAAGGTAAAGAGAGAGAGTACTTAGAGCAGTGAGAGAAAGGAAAATCATCACTGACAAAGGCAAACCCATCAGGCTCACTGCAGACTTCTCCATAGAAACCTTAAAAGCCAGAAGAGCTTGGAATAAAGCTATTCTAGGCCTAAACAAGTACAGATTTCAACCTAGACTACTGTACCCAGCAAAGTTATCCATCATAATAGATGGAGAAATGAAAGTATTCCAGGAAATTAATCAGCTCTACAATTACTTGAACACAAAGCAAAACCTTCAGAAGATATAACATAAGATATTCCATGTAGGGGCAGTGCAGGTGCCTGGCCAGGAGCGAGCGGTAGTGGTGGCAGCACCATGGGCTGAGCCCAGCGCTTCCAGTGGCCACTGCTGCTGTTGTTGGCGGCTGCAGCAGGGCCAGGGATGGGACAAGAAGTACAGACGGAACGTGACCATGGCTGAGGGTGGGGTGGTGGAGATCACCTGCCGCCTGCACCAGTTTGACAGGTCCATTGTCTTCATCCAGAACCCAGCCCGGCAGACCCTGTTCTTCAATGGCACCCGAGAGCTGAAGGACGAATGTTTCCAGGTGGAGGAGGTCTCCCCATGCAGGGTGCGCATCCGACTCTCTGATGCCCACCTGGAGGACGAAGGCAGCTATTTTTCCAGCTCTACATGGAGGACACCCACCACCAGATTGCCATGCTCACTGTCCTTGTGGCGCCCGAGAATCCCCTGGTGGAGGTCTGAGAGCAGGTGGTGGAGGGCGGTGAGGTGGAGCTCAGCTGCCTGGTTCCCATGTCACGCCCTGCAGCTGTCCTGTGCTGGTACCAGGATAGCAAGGAGCTTAAAGGAGTGAGCAGCGGCCAGGGCAACGGCAAGGTGTGGAGCGTGGCCAGCTCTGTGCGTTTCCATGTGGATCACAAGGATGATGGGGGCATCGTCATCTGTGAGGTGCAGAACCAGGCCCTGCCCGCAGGACACAGCAAGCAGACGCAGTACGTGCTGAACATGCAATACTCCCCCACTGCCCAAATCCATGCCTCCCAGGCTGTGGTGAGAGAGGGGACATGCTGGTGCCTACCTGTGCTGTCGCAGGGAACCCCAGGCCAAACAAGATCTGGTGGAACCGGGGAATGAATCTCTTCCAGAAAGAGCCAAGGCAGTCTGGGAGACTCTCATGCTGCCAGGCTTGGTGTCCGCTGACAATGGCACGTACACCTGCAAGGCGTCAAACAAGCACAGCCTTGCTTGTGGTCTATGACCCAGGTGTGGTGGTGGAGGCCCAGACTTCGGTGGGCGGCATCCTGGCACTCCTAGTGCTCCTCATCATATGTGTGCTAGTTGGCATGGTTTGGCACTCTGTCTGGCAGAAAAGCTCCTATCTGACCCATAAGGCCAGTGGTTTGGACAAGCAGGGAGAAGCCAGAGATGGCTTCAATGGCAGCGATGGACACAAGAGGAAAGAAGAATTCTTCATCTGACCCCACCCTCACCCCAGGCCTGGGCCTGGGCTGTTGTCCCCCACAACCCACTGCCAACTGCAAGGGACCAGCAAAGACATTAATTGATGTACCAGAGTCTGGGATGGTGCCCTTCTCCCCCCAACACTAACACCTCAGGCGCTTGGGCAGGGACTGGGGGGGTGTTTGGTGTCTGGCTCTTTCTCAGGGGCCAGAAGTGAGAAATTTAGGTCCCCCTTGGGGACAGGGGCCAAAGGTCCTTTCAAGACCCAGAGTCCAGGGAGGCAGTAGGACTGGTTTGGGAGGAAGTTAGAGGGGGAAAGGCGGAACCCGGAACCCCCTAGGCTCCCGAAACCAGGTCTTATGGGGAGGGGCTCAGATTCTGGGAAGGGTGGGGTGGGCAGGGAAGGGAAACACAGATATTTTGTGGGGGGTCCTAGACCCCATGCCAGCAATTGTAAGAGTTCCAGAGAGCTCTGGGCACCTATTTGCAAAACCATGTTTGCACAGTGGGGGGGAGGGTGAGAAACAGGATGGTGTCTTTGTGTCATGGGGTAGTAAGGGAGACAACTCCAACCACCCTCTCCAGTCTCTCCTTCCTGGACACTTCCTCTTCACTCCACTTCCTCCCCCACCCATATTTCTGTGTCTACCCACTCCTGGGGGGCCCTTCCCATCTCTCCTCCAGGCCCCACCAGGGAGAGAAATAGGAGTTTTGGGGATAAGTGTACTCTATGGTTTTATATATAATATATTAAAAATCAAAAATCTGTATGGAAAAAAAAGATATTCCATGCAGATGACACAAGCAACCAACCCCAGGAAAGGAACAGAAAAAAAGCAAAATAACACCAAAGAGATAACAACAACATGGCAGGGCTTAAAGGAAACCTAACAATTATAACTTTGAATGTAAATGGGCTTAACTCCATTAAAAAGACACAGGATAGCAGGGTGAATCAGAAAAATGGACCCTTCCATCTGTTGCCTTCAAGAAACACACCTTATCGCTAAAGACAGTAACCTATTGATGGTAAAAGGATGGAAAAATATTTTCCAGGCATGTGGGAATAATAAAAAAAGCAGTGTAGCTACTCTAATATCTGACAAAATAGACTTTAAACCAAAGTCAATATAAAAGACAATGATGGCCACTTCTTACTCGTCAATGGAACGATCCAACAAGAAGACATCACTATCTTAAATATGTATGCACCAAATGCATGGGCTCCTAAGTTCATAAAGCATAAATTACTCAAAAGCAAAACATATATAGACACCAAGGCCATCATAGTAGGAGACTTTCACACTCCACTGTCATCCCTAGACAAATCTTGCACACAAAAGACAAGCAGGGAAATAAAGTTGCTCAATGGCACCATAGACAAGCTAGGTATAACAGACATTTACAGAATGTTCCACCCCAAGGACACAGATTATACATTCTTCTCAGCAGTGCATGGAACCTTCTCCAAAACTGACCAGTCAGAATGGCAATCATAAAGAAAACCAACAACAATAATTGCTGGTTATGATGTGGGGGAAAGGAGCCCTCATTCACTGCTGGTGGGATTGCAAGCTTGTTCAACTGCTTTGGAAAGCACTGTGGAGATTCCTAAACAGAATGGACATAGAGCTACCAATTGACCCAGCTATCCCTCTACTAGGCATCTACCCACACACAAGATGTCACATCACAGTATAGAGTCATTTGTGCAACTATGTTCATAATAGCCAAGAATTGGAATTAACCCAAATCCCCATCCATGGAGGAATGAATAACAAAACTGTGGTATATTTACACAATGGAATTTTACTCAGCTGAAAGGAAAAATGACATATCAAAATTTAGAGAAAAATGGTCTGACTTGGAGCAGATCCTACTAAGCAATCTCTCAAAAGAACAGAGAGTCAAATGCCACGTGTTCTCCCTCATATGCGGTTCCTAACCAGGTTAACTGTAAACTCTATGCATACCAGTTGAGAGAAATGAGAGTTTATGGAAGAGGGGTAAGGGATGGGGGGAGGGGGGTGACTTAAACATGAAGCTAAACCAAAATGGGTTCAAAATCATAAAAACCTCACTTGCATACTGTAGCCTATTGAGCAAGTAGTGGGCGTCATCTGGCAAGAGGAGCCATGAATAGAACAGGAGAGAGTCTCAGCCTGTGAAAAATTGATCAGTCTGGCAACTCCTGATCCCAGTCATCGGCTCATTCCCTCACTGAGCAGTTGACCAAAGTGACCCATGAGGTTCCAAAAACAAGATAAGATTTTCTCAAAACTTTTGAATGCCAACCCCAGGCCTGAGGTAGGATCCTGTTGCTGAAGAAGCCACAGGAAGCCATCTATCAGCAATGAGAGACCCTGCGAGGTCCAGAACAGTAACCAGTCCCCAGATGGTAGTCAGTTCAGTGCTGGAAGGCACTGAATAAGCTGCCAGGGGAAGCTGGCCAATGACAGCTGGAGAAAACAAAGACCACTGAGATGAAACGCCGTCTGCTGCCATGAGTAGGATGAACACACTTCCTACTCTGAGAGAAGAGCGAACCAAGAAAGAAACACTTGTGCAATGGAGGAGTCAAAGCCTGGGGGAGGCAATCAACAGCTTTTAATTCAGCCAAACAATCCACTCAGTGACAGGGAGCCCTTAACTGGAACTGGAGACTCAGGGCGAAATACACTGGGAACCAAACTACTAACAATAGAATCTAGCTAATTCAGAAATGTGTATCTTGGGCTGGAGATATGGCTCAGTGGTTAAGGCACTTGCCTCCAGTGCCTAAGGCCCCAGGTTCAATTCCCCAGGATCCACATAAACCAGACCCACAAGGTGGTGGCCCTGGTGCGCTCTCTCTCTCTCTCTCTCTCTCTCTCTCTCTCTCTCTCCCTCTTTCTTTCTCTCTGATTGAAAATGAATAAATAAAATATTTTTTTTAAAAAAAGAAATGTGTATCTTAGTTAACCTATACTGATCTCATTCTCCGATGGAGATTCTGTTTATATCTTTCAGAATGCAGTGAGAGAGCTGTGGCATTACACACAAACCCTACCAACAAACTTCAGGCCAATAGCTGACATCCTGGCAAGAGATGAGCCACACCAGACCTACTGTGGAGGATCCATATGGAACCCTGCAAAGAATGGTGGGATAAATAAGAGACTCATAACCACAACCAATCAGTCAACACAGGATAAGTCAGACAGACACCAATGATTTTCAACACAACCTAAAGCAAAAGTAGAGACACCTAAGACCTCAACAATAAAGTAGCTTTAATACCCACCGTGACTCAGGGAACTGAGCAGAAGAGGGAGCAGAAAGATTGTAAGAGCCATGGAGGGGGAGAACTCCCAGAGACATCACCCCCTCAGTAACATCATACTAAGACAGGTGGAAACAGGCTGACTCTTGGCTACCCATAATTTCCTAACCCATGGACTGATCCAGACTGTCCACAGAGGAGGATATCCAGCTGATTGGGAATAGGGAAGACAGGCATTGGATAATTGGGGATAACAACTCATTATTGGTTCATTAAATGTATCTCATTATGGATAATAAAAATGCTACAGAAAACATTTCTTCTTTTGATACATCTTACCTTTGAAAACTAGTTAAATAAAAGCAATTGCATGAAATCTATTTAAACATATCAATGAAGAAACTCACAAGAAAGAAGAAAGCTTACAGGATATGTGATACAATACAAAAAGGAAAAAATATCATCCAGGTTCAATGGAGACATTAGAATAACAAAGGTATTGAGATTTCATTAAAGATGTGATAACAGAAAAGTCCTTGAACAGAGAATAATATAAAAATTACACTTAGAAGATCAAAGGTCACTTATACAGATTCAACTCAAGTCTATGCTGAAACACATTTTAATACAGCTCTCAAAGACAAAAGATGAAGATGTAGAGAAGTCCTAAAGTACAGTACAAAGCAAAACAGAAACATACAAGGATACTCCAACTTGCCTAACAAGTAAAATAAGTAGGGCTTCTCAGCATAAACCTTACAGGCTAGGAGAAAGGATAGTAAAGGATAGTAATTAAAGAAAAGAAAAAAAAGAACCTTGCCAACTAAAAAGAATACATACAGAAAACCCATCCTTTAGAAATGGGAAGACAGATAAACATCTTACACACAAAGCCTGAAAGACTAGATCTCCATCAGATCATTCTTGTAAAAAAATGCCCAAGAATGCTCATCAAGCTTAAAAAAAGAGACATTACATAATGAGGAGAAAACATGGGAAATGTAAGACTTATGGGTAAGTATATTTATGTAGTCATAATCAGAATGAACCTGGGTGTAGCAGCACTCAGGAGGCTGAAATAGGAGGGTCACCATGAGTTTAAGGCCACTCTGAGACTACCTAGTGAATTCTAGGTCAGCCTGGGCTAGAGTGACACCCTACCTCAAAAAAATCAGAATGGTCTAATATTGCAAACTGTCATGTACCATGCATCTTTGGCTTGAAGACTACAGGTAAAAGTAATTATAACTACATAGATATATTAGAAAATAAGCAATATCAGGAGGTTTAAATTGAGATGTTAAAATTATGAAGAACAGTGGAATTCAACTGTGGCATTTTCTTAGGGTACTTTTTGTTTTGTCTATTTGATCTGTTTATGTTTAACTGTGTCACAATGGCTTGTCATCATTAAAATATTCGTTTATTCCCCAAGTTACAAAATAAAATTTTACAATAGCAAAACCTACAGTATAAACAAGGAATTGAAAGAAAATATCAGAGTAAATTACTTAATCATGAAGAAAACTAAAAGAGAATGACAACAAAGAAAGTAACCTCAATAAAACTAGAAAATAAAGGATCTAATAACTGTAGTAAAGCATAATCTGTTGATAATCACCCTAAATATAAACAAGTTAAATTCTCCAATAAAAAGAAATGGCATTATTGTGTTGGTTTGAGTTGAGTTTCCCCCACAAAGTCATGAGTACTGTTTTCCCAGCTGATAGCACTTTGGGAGGTGGAGCCTTGCTGGAAGAAGTGTGTTGTTGGAGGTGGGTCTAAAGGTGTTATAGCCTGCTTATTCTTTCTGGAGGCTGGTAATGCAGGAATTTGGGGGTTCAGGTGGCCCCAGATTTATAAACCCCAAGTTTTGGGCTCTTTCCTAATCTTTAATGAAGAATAATAAAGATGGAATCAAGATGGACAAATTATGATTTATTGAGTTTTTTGCGGAGAAATCACAATTTGTGGTGTTTATTTAAAGGGAATTGGGATCTGGGAAAAGAAGGCAAGAACACACTTTTATGTGGGAAACATACTGAAGAGAGACTGAAAAGTTAGAGGAAAAACTGAAGGAAAGCTGTGAACACATGGGAAGCTAGAAGAAGCTGAGGCTTCTGGGAAAGAATTAGAGTGGGGTCCTGTATACATGGAAAGCTCTGAGGAAAGATTAGAGAGGGCCAAGAGCACATGAAAGGTGAAACCTAGGAGAAATATTCATTGGCATTTGTTATGTGTTTTCCCACTGAGAGAAGTCAGAGAATGAACAGATAATTTAAGGAGAGTTGAAATCTGGGAGGGAAGGCCAGAACATGTTTTTATGTGGAAAACATATTTAAGAAAGATGGAAGGAATGGGACTAGCCATAACACAAGCACATGGAAAGTAATTTATCATTCAAGAGAAACTGAAGCTTTTTTTGAGGTAGGGTCTCGCTCTAGCTCAGGATGACCTGGAATTCACTATGTAATCTCAGGGTGGCCTTGAACTCACATCGATCCTCCTACCTCTGCCTCCTGAGTACTGGGATTAAAGGCATGTACCACCACGCCCAGCTGAAACTGAGGCATTTTAAAGAGAAGTTTGAATGTATTTAGATAGAAGCTAGAATGGAGCCACAGAAATGTGGCATGTATGAGGAAAATAACCAGGCTTCTGAGGGAGCACATGGGAAGTGGAATCTAGGAGAGAATTTGAAGAAATACACAGGACATTTGCCATGTATTTTCCCATGGAAATAAGTTAAGGGAAAGTTAGTGCAAGCACCCACATGGTAGATCCAGAATGGAAATCCACATGGTAGGTTTAAAGACTATAGGAAGGTTAGAGAAAAGTTAGGGAAATTTCCCAGATGGTAAATCCAGAGTGTAAATACACAAATGGTGGATATATGTAACTAGGGAAAATTGTAAAGCAGAGATAAGCAGAGAGGTGAGAATTAAGACATGGGGTTTCCCATTCACACCCAGCCAGGGCCACACCTAGCAAGGGAGCTGACTATACGAGGGTCTCGAAAAAGAACAAGAGTCAAGAAGAGACCGGAAGAGGGCATGGCCACCACCTTTATAGTGTATGATTTATGTGTGCAGAGAAAAGATCAGATTGGTTAATAAATCTGGAGGACGAATCGGATATTAGCACGTTTGAGTACTGATAGCAGGGGCCATTGTAGATGTCTCCCTCAGACACAGAGTTCCAGTCCTCACAGGAGTTTTCATTCTTGTGCCAGGATGAGATGATTTGTCCTGGTTCCCTCTGGGCCTCAGTCCCTGACTGAGCTGCCTAAATTAGCTAGATTTCTCCTATTCTGTCTCATTGGCTCACATTTCTGATGTTTGCCAACTTCTGTGCTAAGAAGGTGACATTTAGCCTCTGCTCTACCATCTTTCCCCTACCATGTAAAAGCCTCCTCTCAGCTATTTTTGGCCAGGTGCTTTATCCCAGCAATGTGAAGGTAACTACAACAGAGGCTAAAGGGATACATGAAAAGATTCAACTGTATTTCATTTAAAAGAAATTTCACCTCTAAAAGAAATGTATAGGTTGAAAATGAAAAGATATAATAAGAGATTATGTATGAATTTCAATGAATGTAGAAGTAGCCATTTACTAAAACCCAAGCCAGCTACATATAGTTGGCTTTCTCTGCCCTGTTGAGATAGCCCAGGAGCTCGTGCTTTTTCCCCCAAAAAAGCTTCCATCTTGCTTAAAATAAGTCATTCACCTGGACCAGGTAGGATTCATCCCAGAGATGCAGGGATGGTTCAACATATACAAATTGATAAATGTAATAAACTACATAGACTAAATGATAAAAATCACATGATCATCTAATAGATGCAGAAAAGGCAATTGACAAAATCCAAATCCCTTCATGGTAAAAGTCCTAAAGAAAGTGGGAATAGAAGGAATGTATTTCAAAACAATAAAGGCCATTTATAACAAACTTATAACCAACATCATACTAATGGGGAAAATCTTGAAGCATTTCCAATAAAATCAAGAAAAAGACAAGGGTGGTCACTGTCCCAACTTTTATTTAATATAGTACTAGAAGTCTTAGCTATAGCAATAAGCCAAGAGACACAAATCAAAGGGTACAAATCAGAAAGGAAGAGATTGAATTATCATTATTTGCAGATGATTTGAATTTTTTTACTTAAGGCACCCAAAAGACTCTATCAGCAAACTGTTAGAGCAGATAAACACATTTAGCAATGTCGCAGGATACAAAATCAACACACAGAATCAGCCTTCCTTTATACTAATAACAAACAGGATGAGAATGAAATCAAGAAAACACTCCCATTCACAATTGCCTTGAAAAAAAAATAAGGTTTCTTGGAATAAATCTAACCAAGTCTACAATGAAAACTTTCAAACACTCAAGAGAGAAATTGCAGAAGACACTAGTTAATGGAAAGACATCCATGTTCTTGGATTGGAAGAACCAGTACCATGAAAATGTCAATTTTCCCAAAAGCAATCTACACATTTTATGAAATCCCCATCATAATTCAATGGCATTCTTCACTGATATAGAAAAAAAATCCTAAAATTCATTTGGAACCACAAAAACCTCGAATTGCCAAAACAAACCTTGGTAACAAAAATAAGGCTGGTGGTATCACCATACCTGATTTTAAGATATATTACAGAGCCATAGTAACAAAAGCAGCATGATACAGGTACAAAAAACAGACAAGCAGACCAGTGGAACATGATAGAGGACTCTGATGCAAACCAGACAGCTACACTAATCTGATTTTTTACAAAAAAAATAGACAAAAATATACGCTGGAGAAAACTGAATATCTATATGTAGAAGGATGAAAATAGATCCTTATCTCTCTCCATACACAAAATCAAGTTCAAATAGATCAAAGATCTTAATACCATACCTGAAACTGCTAGAGGAGAAAGTAGGAGAAATACTTCAACATATTGGCCTAGGCAAGAACTTTCTGAACACAGTTTCTCAGGAAGTAAAACCACTAATCAACAATTGGGACCTCATGAAATTAAAAAGCTTTTATACAGCAAAAGACACTGTGAGCAGAGCAAAGAGGCAACCTACCCAATGGGAGAAAATCTTTGCCAGCTATACATCTGACAGAGGTTTAATATCCAGGATTTACAAAGAACTCAAAAAACTAAATAATGGCAGGCTTCGGCGTCCCTGAAGGAGCGGAGAGGAGCCGAGGAGGCCCTCAGCCCGGAGATATGTGTAACACACCAACTTACTGTGACCTAGGAAAGGCTGCCAAGGATGTATTCAACAAGGTATATGGGTTTGGCATGGTCAAAATAGATCTGAGAACCAAGTCTTGTAGTGGAGTGGAATTTTCTACTTTGGGTCATGCTTACACTGACACAGGGAAAGCATCAGGCAACCTAGAAACCAAATACAAGGTCTGTCACCCAAAAAATGGAACACAGACAATACTCTTGGAACAGAAATCTCTTTGAGAATAAGTTGGCCAAAGGGTTGAAACTGACTCTTGATACCATATTTGTACTGAACACGGGAAAGAAGAGTGGGAAGTTAAAGGCTTCCTATAAACGGGATTGTTTCAGTCTTGGCAGTAATGTTGATATAGACTTTTCTGGACCTACCATCTATGGCTGGGCGGTGTTGGCTCTTGAAGGCTGGCTTGCTGGCTATCAGATGAGCTTTGACACAGCCAAATCTAAATTGTGTCAGAATAATTTCACCCTCGGTTATAAGGCTGCAGACTTCCAGCTGCATACTCATGTGAATGATGGTACTGTGTTGTGAGCCTTCCTGTGAGTTAAGGGGGCGGGGCGGCTCAGCCCCGTTCCCAGGCCAAGCCTTGCCACGCCCACTGGAGGCAGCGCGGGCTTTTTTCCTTTGTTTGAATGCCTGCTGAAAAGATGGCGCTGGCCTCTGTTCCTTCTCCCACGTGTCCTGCATTCCAGAGAATTTTATTGTCTCCTTCTATGG
>PVHP010039310.1:0-16409 GCA_004024765.1 Zapus hudsonius | reverse complement strand
GCTTATGGACTCAAGAGGAAACTCCATCCTGGCAGGGAAAACGATGGCATGAGCAGAGGGTGAACATCACCTCCGCCACAGCACTGCACTGCGGCAGGAAGGTGTGCCAAACACTGGCATGGGGAAGCTGGTTTATAACCCCATAAGCCCGCCCCCAACAACACAGCTCCAGCGAGGTTGTAAAACCCAAACTGCCATCAACTGAGGATCTATCAATCAGAACACATTCATTTGTTTGTGGGGGACACCTGGATCAAACCATGACAACATTTAAAACACCTACTCTACCTTGGGCCAACACAACACATCGTACACCACCGACGCTCTGATCATGGTGCTGGCTGGACCTGTTGCTCCTGCTGCTGCGCAGTTGGCAAGAATGCATCCTAGTGTGTCTCACTAGCCTAGCCTAAAACCAAATTTGAAGTACAATATTTGCAGAATGTTTATGACTTTTGCACCATCATAAAGTTAAAAATCCACAATTTAGCAATGAACAATGAAAAAAAATAATAAAAATTTCATTTATGCTAATATAGAAAAGAATAAAATATTAAGAAATAGGTTCAATGACAGAAAAGCTTAAAATTCATACAGTGAAAATCACCAAACATTCTTGACTGTCATTAAAGATCTAAATAAATGAAGATGAATCCTGTATTCATGGACTAGAAGACAACATATCGAGGTGGTAAGATTCCTGTTATTAAACTCCAGAATCAACGCACTCCCTGTCAAAATTTCAACTGCAGTTTTTGTACACGAGTTGACCTTAAAAGAAATGAAAATTCAACTGACCCAGAATAACCTAACAATCTTGGGGAAAAAAAAACACAAAGAAAATTTAAGGATTTTTCTCCTGCTAATTGTAAAAACTATTTTAAAACTTCAGTAAAGGGGGTTGGAGAGATGCCCCAGCAGTTAAAATGCTTGCTTGCAAAGCCTAATGACCTTAGTTCAATACCCCAGTACTCATGCAAAGCCAAATGCACAAAGTGGCGCATGTATCTGGAGTCTGTTTGCAGCAGCTGGAGGCCCTGGAGCTCAGTCTCTCTCTCTCTCTCTCTCTCTCTCTCTCTCTCTCTCTCTCTCTCTCTCTCTCTCTCTCTCTCTCTCCTCACAAATAAATAAAGACATTACTCAATAATAAAGACAGTATGGCAATGGCACAAGGGCAGACATATAGTTTAGTGGAATAAAAATGACAATGTTGAAGTAAATCCTACATAGACAGTCAGTTGATTCTTAAGAGATGCTAACGTCACTCGATGTGTAAAATAATAGAATATTTACAAATGGCCCTGAGACACTAGATAGCTGCAGGCAAAAGAATAAAGTACTTTAATCCCTACCTCACATAAACATTAGTACAAAATATAGCATAACCAAAAATATAAAAGCTAAATCAAGAAAAATCTTGGAAAAAAATACAAGTAAACTTTTTGCCTTTGCTTTTTATTTGTGTGTGTGTGTGTGTGTGTGTGTGTGTGTGTGTGTGCGCGCGCGCGCGCCACTGCAAATGAATACCTATCTGGGCTGCCACTGAGTCGTTTCCCCACCCCTTAGTGGTTTTGGGGCAGCTTGTGTACTATGAGGTGTGTGTTATGCATGTATATGATGTGAATATGCAGACGCATTTGCAGGCAGATGGAAGCCAGAGGAGAATATAGGGCAGAGGAGAATGTCAAGTGTCTTTTCTCTATCACTCATCCACATATTTTCTGGAGATGGAGGAGATGGAGTTTCCCAATGAATGCTGTCTGGCCTGTGTTTTTTTTTAAATATTTTATTTATTCATTTTTCAAGCAGAGAGAGAGAGAGAGAGAGAGAGAGAGAGAGAGAACACCAGAGCTACCACCTTGTGGGTCTGGCATATGTGGGTCCTGGGGAATTGAACCAGGGGCCTTAAGCACTGAACGCAAGTGTCTTAACCGCTGAGCCATCTCTCTAGCCCTGGCCTGTGTTTTTCGAGAGCCCCAGTGATTCTCCATTCTCTCCCTACAGGACTGAGTTCCAGACATGCATGGCCATTCTCAAATGTTAATGTGGGTCCTGCAAATAGAACTCAGGTAGTCTCGAGCCCTCTGAGGTCCTTATGATTACAGCAGGTATTCTAATCCACTGAGGCATCTCCCAGGCCTGCCTTGGTTTTTATTGTTTTTCAATTTCGTTTCATATTGGTTTGGTTCATAGTCAGTTAAATCATTTTCATATAGGTTTGATTAATGGTTGGCTAATTCAGTTGGTTTCTTGGATGTGGAACTAAAAGCATAATCAATCAAAGAAAAAATGGGCAAATTACACCTTCAGAGTAAAACACTTTGGTGTGTCATATCCAGGAAGAGCCAAACAAGTCAGAGAAACTATCTGCAAGTCACATAATGGATAAAGGTCCAATATTCAGAATTAATAAAGAACAACTACAACTCAAAAGTGAAGAGATAATCTAATTAGGAAGTGGGCAAAAATTCAAATAGACACTTCACAGAGATTCATAAATAGTCAAGAAGCTCATGAAAAGATGCTCAATATATTAGCCATCAGAGAAGTAAAAATCAAAACCAAAATAAGATGTCATTTAAAACCAGTAGGTCGGGCTGGAGAGATGGTTCAGTGGTTAAGGCACTTGCCTCCAGTGCCTAAGGCCCTGGGTTCAATTCCCCAGTACCCACATAAACCAGACACACAAGGTGATGGCCCTGGCTCTCTCTCTCTCTCTCTCTCTCTCTCTCTCGCTCGTTCTCTCTCTCTCTATCTCTCTCTCTGTGTATCTCTGCTTGAAAATTAATAAATATTTTTTTAAAAAAACAGTAGGTCTACTTACTATAAGACAGAATAACAATTTTTGGTGAGGATGTAAAAAAATTGAGACTTTGATACATTGCTGAAGGGAATGTAAAATGATACATCTCAACAGAGCTAGTATATGAACCAAAAAGTTTCCATCTAGGCATATATGTGAGCCAATTGGAAACATTTGTCTGCACAAAAAACTTGTGTATAAACTGGGTGTGATGGCACACAATAATCAGGAGGCTGGGGTAGGAGGAGTGCTCCAAGTTCAAAGCCAGATAGAATTACATAGCAAGTATCAGGCCAGCCAGGGCTACATAACAAGGATCTGTCTCAAAAAAAAAAAAAAAAAGAAAGAAAGAAAGGAAAGGAAAGGAAAAGAAAAGGAAGAGGGAAGGAAGGAAAGAAGAAAGAAAGGAGGAGGAAAAGGCAAAGAACAAAAGAATGAAAAGTGAACAAATCTGTATACAAATAACAAATGTTCACAGCAATATTATTCACAAGTCAAATGTGATTCCAATGAGTTTGGTTTGTAGTGGGTTTGTTAATTTATTTGGTTTCTTTCTTTCCTTTTTTTTTTTTTTTTTTTTTTTTTTTTTTTTTTTTTTTTTTTTTTTTTTTTTTTTTTTTTTTTTGGTTTTTCGAGGTAGGGTCTTGCTCTAGTCCAGGCTGACCTGGAATTCACTATGTAGTCTCAGGCTGGCCTTGAACTCATGGTGATCCTCCTACCTCTGCCTCCCAAGTGCTGGGATTAAAGGCGTGTGCCACCATGCCTGGCTAACTTGGTTTCTTTGATATATCATTAAAAGCACAGGCAACAAAACAAACTGTTCATCCACACTGAGGAAGAGGGAGCAAGAAGAATGTAAGAGCCAGAGAATGGCTTTGGAACCTTGTCTTCTGGACATGAAATGGCCATTGTTTTCATGACCTCACAGTGACTGTCATTACCTGCACAAGACCTGCCTAATATTGGGCCTATTAACGTTCTGTCATAGATGGTGGAGGTGGGGAAAATGTTATCAAAGTAAAGCTGGACTAGTGAGAAAGAAGGAGTTTCATGGAAGGGGACAAGAGGAGGAGGAGGTTATGATCAAAATACATTATATATGTATAAAAATTGTCGATAACAAGTTAAAATAAGTGAAAGTGGTTTATCCCGACAATATAGCATTATCCAGCTATGAGGAGGGGAATTCTGTTAAATGCTACATCCTGGATGAGCTTTGAAGGCGTTCTGTTAAATGAGAGGAGCCATTATGAAAGGCTGCATTATATGATTCTGTTTATTTAAAATATCCAGAAAAGGCAAATTTATCATGACAGAAATAAATCAATGATTGCAAAGGACTAGAAGTAGACTAGAGAATGAATATTTTTAAGCATGTATACCTTTGGACCCACCATGACTCAGGAAACTGAGTGGAAAAGGGGGTGGAAAGATTGTGAGAGCCTTGGTGGGGGAGAATATCCAGAGACAAGGCCCCCCTCAGTAACAACACACTAGGGCCGGCAGAACCAGACTGGCTCCTAGGCTATCCATGGTCCCCAGACCCAAGGACTGATCCAGACTGCCCATGGAGGAGGATATCCAGCTGATTGGGGATGGGGAAGAGGGGCATTGGGCAATGGGAGATAACAACTCATTGTTTGCCCATTAAATAATGTAACTCATTATGGACAATAAAAAAAAAATGGGAGCCAGGCATGGTGGTACATATCTTTAATCCCAGCACTCAGGAGGCAGAGGTAGGAGGAGCACCATAAATTCAAGGTCACCCTGAGACTACATAGTGACTTATAGGTCAGCCTGGGCTAGAGTTGGACCTTACCTTGAAAAACAAGAAAGAAAGAAAGAAAGAAAGAAAGAAAGAAAGAAAGAAAGAAAGAAAGAAGGAAGGAAGGAAGGAAGGAAGGAAGGAAGGAAGGAAGGAAGGAAGGAAGGAAGGAAGGAAGGAAAGAAAGAAAGAAAGAAAGAAAGAAAGAAAGAAAGAAAGAAAGAAAGAAAGAAAGAAAGAAAGAAAGAAAGAAAAATAAAAAATCGGATTTTCTCCCTGTTGGCTCGCTCACTTTCATAGTTCTGAAAGGTGCTATGCAGCCTGTTGGGGGAGAAAAGTCATGGGCAGTTTTATTCAGCTATGAACTCTGCAGGCTACACAACTGATTTTCCAGGCAAATCATGCCTACTGGTACAATAGTGGCATGATACTTATGTGGATAACCACCCACTCTGACTGGATTTGAGGCCTGCTCCATAGGAGGGAACTCATGCCAAGTACTATAGACCTACTCAAAAGCCCATGGAGAGGTCAGGGGCCCAAGTGAGGAAGCTGCTACTATTTTTGATAAATGGGCGTGTTCTGCTCATCAAATGGCTTTCTGATTACCTTTTATTCCCATTTATACCCACTGATTAGTGCTGTTCTCAGCTTTGGTCAAAGAAGCTTCTTGCTGTAATGGGCGCAGTTACTGTAGAAACTCACAGCTGGTCAAAGAGCTGAGAGTGCGTACTGAGTGCTCAACCCTAAGTGGGACATCTGTATCACCCCCTCCAAGGCTCAGGAAAGAGCCAGAGGAAGGGGAGGATTGCTGTGGAACATTGCCTTCCAAACATGGCAAACTGTCAGCTGCTTCGATTACCTCCACAAGACTGAGTCCATCAACATTCTGGCCTAGATGGGGTGGGATCATGATCTCCCCCATTCCTCCCCAGGCAGCACTTAAAATCCAGCATTTGTTAAGTAGAATCAGAAGAACGAGGAGTTCAAAGACAGTCTCAGTTACTCAGTGAGTTTGAAACTAGCATTTCTGAGACTCTGTCTCAAAAAAAGCTAAACTAAAATATGAAAAGGATTTTCCTACTCAGTGCTTTACACAGCTGGGGCATTACAAGCAGGCCACCTGCCTGCCTGTGCAGAAGGCTACATGGGGAATTCCTTGTGTTTTCAAAGCCACTCACATTCTCAGCTGCTGTTGCTGACCCCTCTTCCTTGGTGCCCGGGGGCAGGAGAGGAAAGAGAAGCCGAACACTCTTGCTAGGCTGGTGCTATTTTAAGATGGCTTTGCACTTGGCAGATGTTTAAGGCTGAGTCATTCTAAAGATGGTATTGTAGGTTCTCGGGAGACCTTGGGTAGACCTCGCCAGCTGCAGATCTCACACAGCATGGACCATGCATTCCATTTTTACAGCTCTTAGCCCACCCTGCGGCTGAACACAGGATCCCACTTCTCAGACTCTGAGCTGGAGACACAACACCTTCCCAAGCTCAGAAAAATGTATGCTATGGGAAATAAACTGTACACTTTCCCAATGGCTGGTCAATAAAGTCGTAGTTTTAAATGATCTTTAGTCAAAGGCACTCTCACTGGTAGCTAAACTGTTTTTCTCTTCCTGCTTAAATGATATGAACAGACTCACTGGTTTGTGATTTTGATTTCTATCAAGGAGTTTAATGGTCCTGACTGGTCAGAGCCTCAGAGAAAAGACTTTGTTAATAATAATTGCAAGTAGAATACTGAACCATGAGTATGAGTAAAAGGTGTAAAGTGGCTAGAGAGAGATGGCTCAGCAATTAAAGCCACTTGCTTGCAAAGCCTGATGGCTTAGGTTTATTTCCCCACTTCCCATGGAAAGCCAGATGCACAAAGTGCCAAATGCATTTGAGTCAGTGTGCAATAGCAAGAGGCTTGAGATACTGCTTCCTCACCCCCACTCCCGCTCTCTGCTTGCAAATAGATTTAAAAAAAAAATTTTAAGGAGTAATACATTTTTTGAGGCAAAGTCTCACAATGTAACCCCTACTCAGTAAGTAGAACAGGCTGGCCTCAAACTTGTGCCTTGCTCCCCTGCCTCCCAAGTGCTGGGATTTCAGTCATATGCCACCATACCTGAGTATTAAAGAATTCTTTTTAAACGTACCTAGAGTCTTGTTCAACATCCAGCAAAAGCAGACTCCCCAGACTTTTCTTCTTAAAACTTTCCTCAGTAAGTTTTTTTCTTTCCCTGAGATCGACAGATTTTATTTTCACTGTATTTTGGAAACTAGATAGAATGAACATATGTTTTAGGCAGTAACTAATATATCTGCCTTAAGAACTGATGAGAAACCCCAACAACTAGAACAAAGGACAATGATTTTGTACTAACCTGCATGCTAACCACACAATGAACCAACGTGAACTCAAATATAACAATTTTCAGATTTTTTTATTTTGTAGGTTACTTATGAAGATATTCTGTTATAAAAGATTCTAACACTTGCAACTTACCTTTCCTTTTTATAAGTTTTTACACACACAGATATGTAACTTTAAACTTTTACAGAAATCTTCATTATAAACACATTATTCTGTGACTTACATTTTTTGGAGGAGGTGGGATTGAGGTAAGGTCTCACTATAGCCCAGGCTGACTGGAATTCACAATGTAGTCTCAGAGTGGCCTCAAACTCACAGTGATCCTCCTACCTTTGCTGGGATTAAAGGTATGCACCACCACGCCCAGCCTGTGATTTACATTTTGAATTAATAATTTGTTCTGAAAAACTATTCAAGTCAGTGTGTAGAGCTCATTTTAACAAATGCATAATATTTAATAGTGGAGTGCATCTTATTTATTCAACCATAACTATTAATGAACAGTTATATTCCTCCCAATTTTCAAGCTTTATAAAAAATAGTGCAATGGGGCTGGAGAGATGGCTTGGTGGTTAAAGGCACTTGTTTGCAAAGTCTGACAACCCTGGTTCAATTCCCTAGTACCTGTATAGAGCGAGATGCTCAAAGTGGTGCATGCATCTGGAGTTCATTTGCAGCGGCCTCTTTCCATCTCTCTCTCAAATAAATAAATAAATAAATAAATAAATAAATAAATAAATTTTAAATAGCAGAATGAATAATAAGCATTCCCTTTTTCTTTTTAATTCTTTTTCTCTTTTTTTATTTGTGGTCCTGGGAATTGAACCCAGGGCTTTGCCCATGGTAGGCAAGTGCTATCACACTATCCAGCCATAAATACATGAACATTCCTTTAGTCATATTGGATTTGTGTGTGTGTGTGTGTGTGTGTGTGTGTGTGTGTGTGTGAGAGACAGAGCTGGTCTCAAGCTCACAATCATCTTGCCTTAGCTTCTGGAGTGCTGGTTTTACAGGCATGCACCACCATGCCTGCCCAGCAGTCATTTCTATAGAGTTTTGTTATTTCTCTTTTTCAAGGCAGGATCTCTCTTTAGCCCAGGCTGACCTGAAACTCATTCTATAGTATCCAGCTGGCCTTGAACTCACAGAGGTCCTCTTACCTCAGCCTCCTTCTGAGTGTTAAGACTAAAGATGCATACCACCGCTCCTGGCTCTATAGCATTTAAAAGTTTTCCTTTCTTTGCACGTGTGTGTATGTGTGCACCCACCAGCCCACTAGGAGCTCTTGTCACTGCAAATGAATGGCAGTCCAGCTGTAGGTGAATGGCTGGGGAACTGAACTTGGATTACCAGGCTCTGCAAGCAAGAGCCTTTAACTTCTGAACCATCTCCTTTGCCCTTCTATAGCATTTTAAAAAATAAGACTCTATGTGAAAAGCAACAAAATAAAACCAATCCCATGTATATTTGCTTGTTTAAAACTCTTTCTTTAGTCACAGATGGATGTCTAACAGACTTCTAATGCTATCCCATTTGACCAATCTAGTGTGCATAGATGTTACCTAGAAGAATACCTTTAATATATGACCACATCTCAAAACAGAACCACAGCAAAATCCTGAATTAACCAGTCTCAATTGCAATACAATCCAATGTCAAGTGTACCTCATTATCCCTCTCCTCCATGCCTTCTCTTCCTTTCTTCCATCTTCCACTTGTGTGCCTCAGTAACTAACTGTTAAGTACACTAAGACACACCTTTGAAGTCTTAGAACTTGTATGTGAAAATCTGTGCAGTAATTATGAGGTACTGAGCACCACTTAGAGGTGTTGCTGATTTTCACAGCAAGTTCGAAGCCTAAAATATCCACTGTCATAAGTGGTGTTTTTTTAAGCAGTTACAGAATGCCACTTGCCAGGCCTCTTGTTTTTTATCACAAGGGAAGACTTGTGTTACGTTTTTATTGCCTGAAAGAAAACCCTGTCATGCTCGGCATGCTATGTAGTCTATAAATAGATTATCTCATTCAGCAGAAAGGAAGCAGAAATACGATAAGTTTACATAAGGCATTAAGTATACCCAGGTTCAGGGTCACTGTGGAACACCACCTCCAAGTCTCGCTCACATACTACGGGGTGCAGTAGCAGTCATTCTTCATTTGGCACCCGAAGAAGAATATTGTAACAGAATCAAGGTCAAGAGGCATCAGAGAGTATTTTTAGACCTCTGTAGAGTCATGATCTTCTCTTATTAGGTGTGGATTTCATGTATTAAAATTCAGTGACCAGTTTTCTTTAAAAAAAAAAACCCTTATGGCAAAAACATACTGCAAAACATGCGTGGGTTCCCAAAGGATCCCTTTGTTACCATAAAGCATGTGTTTAAACTTTAATGATGATTTTGTTTTCAGTGGTGTTCCTACCTGTTTGGGGCTGCGCCCTGGGTCTTCCCAGGCAACTGGTTGTAAAAGGTGCCTGGAATCTGGCAGTGTAAGAGCCCATACAGGAATGAACACTTGCCCATGCCAGTTAGTCCAAATGCCAGCACCTAGCAGTCAAGTGCAGGCACAGATAACATTCCCTATTTGTGTCTAAGGGATGTTTGCTAAACAAAAACTCCTACCAGGTTCAGTTTAACCACACTAAAGAAAGGAGACTTGGCAAATTTGCAAATGGTTTTCTTAATAGGCTATAAACCTGGCTTCAATCTCTCCATTGAGTCTTTAAAAAAATCTTACTCTGAGTTTTCATACTAACTTTCAGAGCAAACTGTTCACACTCGGGAGATTGTTATAAAATGTAGTGAGGATTTGGTGTTGTAGCTCAGTAGTAGAGTGAAATGTTTAGCAAGCTACCAGGCACAAGGCCCTGGTTCAATCCCCAATCCTCCCCCCCAAAAAAAAATTAAAACAAGGCATATGTAAAATAAAATGAATTAGATTCCATTTAAATTTGTACTAAAATATTAGAGAGAATTTAAAAAGTACATTGGTAATTGAGAAAAGATTTTTCACTCTAATTGTGATTCATTCTAAATAATCTAGATAACTGTCATATTTTACAGAATCCATGTCTTATAAAAGCATAATAGTGCTTTCTCAAGTCTGATTGTATGATGAATATTATTTCAAGTTGAATAGCATTTGAATTTGAATTTCAAAGTATTGGATTTAAATATTCAAATAAATATATATAGATATTTAATATTATTTAAATGTTTGAACTGTTTATTTTCAATGATTTTATTATCGCATAGTGAAAAATATGAATGAGCCAGGTCACTGTAGAGTATCAGTTACTCATCTTCATGATCTGTATGTGACTGGGAGCTATGCTGTATTTGTGCTTTTGCTGGAGCCGTTTCATGATATTTTCGGTAATGCACATCATTACTTAAAATATATGTTTAGCCGGGTGTCATGGTGGCATATGCCTTTATTCCCAGCATGCAGGAATTAGAGGTAGGAAAAAATGTATATACTGGGTATGGTGGCACACTTTAATCCCAGCACTCAGGAGGCTGAGGTATAAAGATCACCATGGGTTTGTGATCAGTAAAAGCTTGCCTCAAAAAAATAAAATTAAAAAGTATATATTTAGAAACTGGCATGTCTGTAATGCCAGTTACTTAGAAAGCCAAAACAAGATTGCTGGACCCCACTGACAGGCGGGGGGGGGGGGGGGGGAGTGTAGAGAACACTAAAGCAATCACCTAAGATTTTTTTGTTTTGGTTTTTTTTTTTTTTGAGTTGGTTTTTCGAGATAGGGTCTCACTCTAGCCCAGGCTGACCTGGATTTCACTATGTAGTCTCAGGGTGGCCTTGAACTCACGGCAATCCTCCTACCTCTGCCTCCCAAATGCTGGGATTAAAGACATGCACCACCACGCCTGGCCTCCCCTAAGATTTTTACCTCTAGGCTATTATAAGGAAATACTCAGGATGAAGAGATGACTCTGTGTTTAAGGCACTGGCTTACAAAGTCTAATGACAAAGGTTCGATTCCCCAGTGCCAACGTAAAGCTAGATGCACAAGGTAGTGCATGCATCTGGAATTTGTTTGCAGTGTTTGTAAGGCCCGGGTGCACCCATTCTCTCCTCTCCTCTCTCTCTCTCTCTCTCTCTCTCTCTCTCTCTCTCTCTCTCTCTCTCTCTCTCTCTCTCTCTCTCTCTCTCAAAACAAAACCAGAAAACAACAGCAACAAAAAAGAAAACAATGCAACACAATAGACAACAGTAAAAATAAGACAATGGAATATCTTCACAATACTTTTGCCTAGAAACAGATGTCATTGTGGGTATTTTCCTTGTGTGTGTGTGTGTGTGTGTGTGTGTGTGTGTGTGTGTGTGTGTGTGTGCGCAGCTAAGCCACCAGGGTGGGAAGGATAAAACCTTACCAGTGGTGAAAACCTCAGATGCTGAGATGAACAGCTCAGGAGCTAGAAAATAAGAAAAAGCCCCAAAGCCCTCCTGAGCAGATAGGATTTTTGTTTTGAGTCTGAGCTGAATTCAGAAGCCAGCACCCCTGGGTGCAGTATCCGGAAGGGGCTGGGCACCTGAGTAATGACAGCTGCTGCAGATAGTAGGCCACTGTGTGAGGTAATTTCCCTCTCAACCAGAAAGCCTGCCTCAGCATAGGGGACCAATACTACAACTCCTGCAAGTGGCTCCAATGGAGAATCTCTGCCCAGCACTTGTTTCCCCTTTATTCGGCCTTAAGGTGGGGTCTTGCAACCCTTTCTCAGACTTCCTGAGTTTCTGGAACTTCCTTTCTGCCAGTCTCCCTTCCCCAGAAAGAAATGTTTCAGTTTCTAACTAACAAAACCTTGGTGAGGCCGGGCGTGCACGCCTTTAATCCCAGCACTTGAGAGGCAGAGGTAGGAGGATCTCTGTGAGTTTGAGGCCAGCCTGAGACTACATAGTGAATTCCAGGTCAGCCTGGGCTAGAGTGAGACCCTACCTCGAAAAACAAAAACAAAAACAAACAAACAAAAAAAAAACCTTGGTGAGTGGTTGGGTCAAGTTCAAGTTGAGTTCTCTCAAGACTTGACTTCCTGAATCAAAGCCTCCTTTCTTTCTTCAAGAGAAAACACACAGCACTAACATGTGGTGCCAGGGGATCAGAACTCGAGTCCTCACAGCTCTGCAGCAAGTGCTTTATCCACTGAGCCATCTCTCCAGCTCCCCATCTGTGATGACTAAATTCTGTTGTCTACTTGATCAGACTGGACATTCCTCTTGGTTGGGTCTCTGAGGTAGCTTCCAGGAAGGATCAATTTAAGGAGGAAGTTCTTCCCCCAGAGTGGGCAGGCCTCCCAGAGGGGGGCTTTATATAAAGAAGCTTTGGGAGAAAAAAAAATCTCTTCCTCCCACCTGGCTGCAGGTGCTGCTTTCTGGTGAACGCATGTGCATCTGTCCTGTTCAGCTATCTTTCCTCAGCATTGGAAGCAAGTCTCCTCAGCCTTCCAGCCTGGACTGAAGACCAGCCTCTCCAGGAAGCCTTCAGGCCTTCAGTGCTGGATTTGGACTGCTGAGCGGCCTGGTACCAGGTTCCTAGACTCAGGCCTGCAGACTGCTATTGTTGGACTGCCATAAACTATTCTAATAAATCCCCTTTTTAATGTAATTCATTCTATCAGTTCTGTTCCTTTACAGAACCCTAATACACCATCTTTTTTTCTTTTATTGCAGTACTAGAGATCAAACCCAGGTCTTTGCACAAGGGCTCTACTCTTGAGTTATAGCCCAGCCCGACATGTATCTTTTCATGAGGGATCAAGGTGAAATTCAGAGTTGGTACTTGTGAAGTCCTAAGTTATTCTTGAGAAATGCCATTTTTACCTAGAACATATTTTTTCTTAAGAAGATACTTTTGGGGCTGGAGAGATAACTCAGTGTTTAAGGAGCTTGCCTATAAAGCAGAAGGACCTGAGTTCAGTACCCATGGAAAGCCAGATGCACAAGGTGGCACATGGGTCTGGAGTTTGTTTGCAGTGGCTGGAGGCCCTGGCACACCCACTCTCTATATATATCTGTCTCTTTCTTTCTCTCAAATAAATACATAAATTTTTTTTAAAAGAAGATACTTTTTAAGAGACAAAAAAGAATGCTTCTACTTTTCAGGTCTGGTAAAAAAATGTTTATAAAAGCAAGATCAGAAAAAGAATGTGACTTTCAGAAAACAGATTCTGATGAAAACATCAGTACTGCTTAGATGCATTCACGCTTTCCTCCATTTTCCTGGTAAAATTTTATTATTTGATCTTTTTCATGAGAAATAGCAAATCAATAATAATTTCTTTTAAAAACCAGTATGACCTACTAAAAAGTATTAACAGTACTATGGTTGCTTTTATTTATTTATTTATTTATTTATTTATTTATTTATTTATTTTTGAGACAAATAGCCACTCATTACTCCAGGTAGGCCTGAAACTCACTAGATTGCCCAGGCTGGCCTTGAGCTTGAGATGCACCTGCCTCAGCCTCCAGAGCCCTGGACTTACAGGAATGTGCCACCTAGGTAAAAGAAATTTACTTATGGGAAAGGTCCTAACCAAAACATTTCTTTTCTTGTTTTTTTTTAAAGACAGGATCTCATGTAACCCAGGCTGGCCTTGAGGTCACTGTGTGTTGGGATATCCAGCCTGGCTGAATATCTATCTGTGAGCTAAGTTTTAGAATATAATGTGCAGCCAGACAAGGAGGCTCACACCTTTTGTCCGAGCTCAAGCATGGTAACACATGCCTTTGATCCTAGCACCACCTCTGTCTCCAGGAGGCAGAGGTGATAGAAGTGAATGCTAATAAGCTTTGTTCCTGCTTGCTGAGCTTCCGTAGCTTTGTTTCTGCTTGCTGAGCTCCGTTTTGAGAGAGATAAGGCTATACAATGCAGCCTTTGGGTTATATAAAGGTTGGATGTTGGAATAAAGTTTTGAGATTTGCCCTGATTTATCTCCCGGCTGCGTGTGCTTCTCTGGCCGCCGCATTCACCTCTCCCCGATGGAGCCCGTCTCCTGCTACCCCGCAGGGGGCCAGGGGTCTGTGAGCCCTGTACCCAACAACTGTGTAGTAGAGGATATCCTTGAATTTAGGACTTTGTGCATGTTAGGCAAGCTGAACTGGATTCAGTACTTTGAATTCAGCATTCCTGCTTCCCCTGCTATGTTTTCTAATAGCAGCATGTCATTATCATCACTGCAGTTTTGTTGTTTTTGAGACAGGGCTTATGTAGTCGAGGCTGGCCTTGAGATCCTGATCTTCCTGCCTTTACCTCTCATGTGCTGGCATTATAGGCATGCGCCACCACATGCAATATTTGAAGTAATTACCTGCAAGGAACAGAATGAAAAAGTCACAAAAGACAAGCAAGACCAAAGTAGAAACCCAGAGACTCTTAAGTCCTCAACACTGAAACAGACTTAAAACTCACCCACCATGACTCAGGAAGAAGGGTGGAAAGATGGTAAGAGCCATGGTGGAGGGAATATACAAAGACATTGTACCCACCTTGCCTCTGTTCACCCCCCCCAAAACAAATAGTCAGCTGCTTGCACAACTCATAGCCCTCCATCCCATGGAACATTCCAGCAATTCCACTGAGGAGAGTCCCAGGGAAGAGGAAAATGGTACTTGGTACACACAGATTTTCTACTTATTAGTAATAAAAGTAAACTTTAAAAAAAGACAAGCAAGCAAGCAAGCAAACCAATAAAAACAGTTAAACTGGGTCAAGTATTTCCCTAAATCTAACAAATCAAAACCAAAGAATCTCTTCTAGATTCAATGAGAGCAGATGTATTTGTTCTCATTTCTATCCAGCTGTGTCTACCTGCTTTCACATTCTTTATATGGAAGCATCTTCCCTTGCCATCACTGAGTATATACTCAAACAACCTTAATCAAATTCACATGCAGATTAGATGGGCTCCTGCCAATTTCTCTTATCACAATCGACCAGAACTGTGGTGTGCCATGCTTTATAGAGTTTTAGAATAATTTTCTTTGATGTGCACTTCATATCATTATAAAATATGACCCATTTAAAAATATATTTCATAAAGCCGGTTCCTTCTCCTATCCTATTAACTCTTGAAATTATTAGTGAAATTTTTGAAAGTTGTTTATTTTCCCATCTTTTGGCTTTGAAATTTCCTTTATATTGAAAATTGAAAAAACAAAAACACTTGCCAGGCGTGGTGGCACACACCTTTAGTCCCAGCACTCAGGAGGCAGAGGTAGGAGGATCACAGTGTTCTACATACTGAATTCCAGGTCAGCCTGGACTTCAGCAAGACCCTACCTCAAAAAAACAAAAAAAATCCCAAACACTTATTATTACCTATTTCTAAGTAGTTTCACTTCTCATCCCAAATATATTAAACTATTAAACATGTACTATAATATCTATATCATGTGGAATAATCTTTCAAAGTACCTCATAAAGATAGTATAATCAAAATTAGCAAAGTCAATAACTTCCAAAACACACAAAATATATAGTAAAATTAAAAATGCCCCTTTTGGTCTGCAAGTTACCTTTACAATTTTTAAGTATGCAAGTGTGCACTTATTTTTAGGTCTGTCTATGGTGGTTTGATTAAGGTGTCCCCCCATAAACTATGTTCTGGATGCTTGATCCCCAGCTGATGGCAATTTTGAATTGGAACCTTGTTGGAGGTGTGTTGTTGGGGCGAGCTTATGAGTATTATAGCCAGCTTCCCCTTGCCAGTGTTTGGTACACTTTCCTGTTGCTGTTGTCCACCTGATGTTGGCCAGGAGGTGATGTCTAGCCTCTGCTCATTCCATCGTTTTTCCTACCATCACGGAGCTTCCCCTCGAGTCCGTAAGCCAAAATAAACCCATTCCTTCACGAGCTGCTTTTGGTTGGGTTCTTTCTGCCAGTGATGAGAAAGCTGACTGCAACAGTATAACTATCACACATTCATCAAAGCATATAAACTTCATCAGGTTGTGTAGAAATCAAAGAAATAGGGGTTGAGACTGGTTCAGCATGACAAGCTTGAGTTCAATCCCTGGAATACCAGTCCTGAGAGGGGTAGAGGCTCACTGGTCAGCTATTCCAAGCATAAAAACATCAGCTGGGGGTTCAATAACAGACCTCTTTTCAAGGAAACAATGCAGGAGAGTGCTAAGAAGAATGTTCAGTGTTCTACTCTGGCCCCACACATGTGCATATGGGATGTACACATTTACACACACATGCTTTCATTATAAACACACACATCACAACATACATACACACACACACACACACAAAGAATACCCAAGAATTTATTGACATAAGATTTAATACTTTATGAGTATTTTAAAGCCACTTTGTATGTCTCCCTCACAGGAAAAATCTTTCTTATCCCAATAGTAACTGTTGTTGTTATTTTTATCATACTTTTCTTTTTTTAATGGAGTCCATTACTAATCTTTAAGGGTTTATTATTAGTTGTTTAGTTTTGTAAACCC
>PVHP010039309.1:0-16409 GCA_004024765.1 Zapus hudsonius | reverse complement strand
TGGAGGGTGGGGTGCGGATGCTGGGGCCCTGGCCCTGGACTGGTTGTGCTGGGTGAATTCCCCTCCTGGTGAGGCCGGCGTCCCACAAACTTCTATGGACACAAAAGATTATAGTGCATTTTAATTTTCTTAGTTAATGGGTATCTTTATTTTCATTGTCATTTTACAGATTAACCCACTGAGGTTTAGAGAGGACCAGCCGTGGGGAGGGGATGAGAGGGAAGGGTACTTCTACCAAGAGCCAGCACTTAGGTGGCACAATGTCTGGGCCTCCGATTTAGTCAAGAGCCACTCATCTCTCACAAATGAGGAAACTGGGGTACAGGAAGGCTGCGTTTCTTGTGTAAGGTGACCACCTAATAAGTACTGACGCCAGGATTCAAACTGGGCTGTCTGGCACTTTTTGGCTTTTGCACTTCTCTGGCTAGAGACCAACGTTGGAGGTTGCAAATCTCAGAAACCCAGTGAAACTGGGATGGGGCTGTTGCTCTGGAAGCTGTGCCCTAAGACAGAGGTGGCTGGTAGTTCAGCGGGTGGGGACCTGCAGGGACCTTGTCCTCTACTTTTCAAACGCAAGCTCACCTTCTTGCACTCCATCCAGATGCCTGTACTGCTCAGGGGCCAGCCGTGGCTCACCTGACCCTATCTTCTCCCTGCGGGATCACACTGGGTACAAAGGATACTGTGGTTGGCAGCTTTTCTTTGGGAAACTGAGGTTTTCGTGGAGGAGGCAGACCAGCAAATAAGAGTGGCAGCCTTGGGTACTAGGGAGATCGTTCAGTGGGTAAGAACTTGCTGTACAGCACGAGGCATGAGAGAACCTGAGTTCCTTCCTCAGCACCCACTGTGATGGTGTGCATGGGGCATACAAACCACACACACACATAACCCACATAAGGTGAAGGACAGTTGAGGAAGACACTCTACCATCACCTCTGGCCTCCATCACATGAGCACACATGTGCATGTCCACATGCACACACAACCACCACAGAGTCACCAAAACTAAAATTAAGATAAAGACTGCCAGCCGTGGAGAGGCAAGCCTTGAGAAGCAGACAGTGCTACGTGCTGGAGAACACAGAGGTTTGGAATTAGATTTGAGGAACCAGATCAAAAGGTCTAAAGGAAACCACATCTACCTGGACCCAAAAGTCAGAGAGGAGAGGCCAGGAGAATGGGACTGACTGAGGGACTGCAGATGAACCAGAAGTGCCAAACCTGGAGGACAGGTGAAGTCTGGGGTTCCTTCTTGACGACCTCCTGCCCAGCTGTAACTCCAGAAGGTCAGCACTCACAGCTCTGAGTCCCTAGTGCCTACCCAATGCTAAGCAGGAACTATTCTTTGAGAGATGTGGGATGGTTGTGCACCTGCTGGGGGCCAGCCTGAACAATGTAGGGTGGACCTCCTCCTCGCCTCTATTCAGAGCTTCAATCCAGGGTTGGGGATGCAGCAGGGCTCTCCCCTAGCACAAGCAAGGCCCTGTGTTCAGTCTCTAACACTGCCCAGAAGAAACAACAAAAATCATCAGTCCAGAAAGTATGTTAAATTATCCCCACCCTCAAACACACGCATCATGTATTTGAAAGCTCTTCCTCTATAAATAGATCTGGGCTAAATATATCCTCCAAAAAAAATAGGCTGCAGCCCTAATCTCAGATGTGGTCTTGTTTGGAGGTGAGGACTTTGGCTGTGAGTTTGGAGCCCCTTTGATTGGATTAGCTTGCTTCTGCTTGTGAGAACATAACAAGTTTAACAGCCAGAATGAGGATCTTCACTTAAACCTGAATCTATTGGTACCCACCATCTTGCATCTCCTACACTCCAAAACTGGGAGGAAAAAATGTCTGTTGTTTAAGCAACCAAGTCCATGGCATCTTATTGTAACAGCTTGAACTGATGGACAGAGAAGTTGATATTGAAAAATATATGAGTGTCTGTGTGCGCGTGTGCTCAGACACACAAGTTAATTAAATAAGTAAATCTAAAAAAAAAAGAAATTAGAGGGCTGGAAAGATGGCTCAATGGTTTAGGTACTTGCTGCAAAGCCTAACAACTGGGTTCATTCTCCAGTACCCACATAAAGCCAGCTGCATAAAGTAGTACATGCATCTGGAGTTTGTTTGCAGTGACTAGAGGCCCTGGTGGGCCCAATCTCTCTCAATCTCTTTCTCTCTGTCTCTCTGCTTACAAATAAATAAATAAATAAATAAATTTTTTAAAAGAAGGAAATTATGGGCTGAAGAGATGGCTTAGCAGTTAAGGCGTTTGCCTGCAAAGCAGAAAGACCTGAGTTCAAATTTCCCAGTGCCCATGTAAAGCCAGATGCACAAGATGTCTGGAGTTCCTTTGCAGTGGCTTGAGGCCCTGGCTTACCCATTCTCTCTCTCTCTCTCTCCCCTTCTTCCTTTCTCTTACTCTCTCTCAAATAAATAAATAAAATATTTTTTTAAAAGAAGGAAATTAGAAAAGCATGCTCAGAAGAGGACAGCCAGAGTGTGGTGACTGGCCATTTGATAAGATTAGTGTGGGCGTGAACATAGCCACTAATCAGTCACCCCAGAGGAACCCAGAAATGAGGGGGACCCAGTCAGGACAAAAAGAAGGAAGAATGTGGACATCTAGAGCCTGTGGGACTGAACCTCAGAGTTGTTCAGCTGTCCTTCGAGTGACCAGAACTGACTGAGAGATCATCAGGGCTGCCTCAATACAAGGAGAAAAGTGAGGCGCTGTTTCTGTCTCTCCTACCCAGAGCTTCAGGGGATAGATGACCACCAGCAGAGCTTTGGGAGTCACCCCACGGTTGAGGGCAGAGCTTTAGGTGACATATGGTTACCCCACAGAGCTTTGGGAGTCACCCTGGTGGGTTAATATGTTTGGAACTTGCCTGGAACCCTTCGTTCACCTCTGTCCTTCTGGTTCTGCCTTCCGAGGGAGTGTCTACCTTATCCACCCTTGGATTCTGGAAAATATAACATTTAGTATAAAAATTAGTTTTCATAATTATTATTTTTATTAACATACAAATAATTAAGCTTCATTTGGGGCTATTCAAACACAATTTGTTTTTATTGTTTCCTCCCGTTCCTTTTCTTTCACATCATTTGCCTTCCCTTGTGCCTAACCTCAACATAGCTTCTTTTCTATTGTTGTTGTTGCTGTTGTTTCGAGGTAGGCTCTCTCTGTAGCCCAGGCTGACCCAAAACTCACTCGGTAGCCCAGGCTGGCCTTGAGTTCCTGAAGATTCTCCTACCTCAGCTCGGTGCCACCACATCCAGCAGTAGCCTCTGGTTTTCACATCCTTTTGCTCTGCTTTCCTCTCTGCTAAGACACAGAACTTCTGTGGTCCAAGTCACAGCTAGAGAGGGATTTGCCTCAGGATGAGATGTCCCTAACACCTCACCCATTTAAGTGAGACTTCAAGTAAGCGCCCTTAACCAGGGAGCCATCTCTCTAGCCCTTCAGTGAGAATTCAGACTTTAAAGTTGGTGTTGGAATGAATTAAGATTTGGAAGAGCTCTTGGGATGGAATAAATGTATGTTTTATACAAGGAGGAAATAAAGTTGGGAGACCAGAAATGAAAGGTTGTGGACTGAATGTGTTCCCACAAAACCCATAGATGAAAGCATGACCTCCAGTGTAGTTTTTTGAGGTGGGGCTTTGGGAGGTGACAAGGTTCAGATGGGGTCATGGAGGAGCACCCATCTGATGGATGGGATTAGTGTCTTCTCCGCTGTGTCAGGACGTAGCAAGAGGATGACAGTGTGAGAGCCAGGAAGTGAGCTCATCTCACATGGAGGATCCAGGCTCTAAGCACCAAGATTTTCACTTTCTGACCTTCCGAGCTTGAGAAGTAAATGTCCTGTGTAGACCACTCTGTCTATTACAGCAGCCTCAGCTGATTGAGACAGGGCACGAAGGCTGCTCCCCTCAGGAAGCTAGCAGACCTCTAACAGGCCAGCACAGAGTGTCTTTCTAGAAAGAGCCATAGTTTATTTCCTTTCCCAGCGCTCAGCATAGCAAATTTAATCAGCCTCGTCATTTTGATTACGAGAAAGGAAGTTTGGTTAGTTAATGGCCTAGGACCAGATTAACTTTCTTCTTTGGTTCCAACTCCAGTTTATAAGAATCAGGCCACCCTCCTAACATAGGCAAGGAAACACAAATGAGCATCCTTTCTGAGAGTGGAGCCTGAGCTGGAGGACTTAGTCATGGTCTGAGTGTTGTTCCGTAGAGAGGATGACAGACCCGGAGCTGCCACAGTAGAACGGAGCTGTGGGTTCTGAGCTTAGCTGAGCATAGAATACACAGGAAGGGCTCTCCTGGGATTTATGGATCCCTGGCTGTAGGCCAGCCTCACTGGCTTCTGACCATCTCAAGGAGCTCTGCTGGGCCCTGGAAACAGATGAGGTGTGGTCTCTGTGTGTGCTTCCAAATTGATGGCAAATGGTTTGCATAAACATCTAGACGCATCCACAGGGAAAAGTGGTTTTTCAATGCACTTTAAAAATTATTTATTGTGTGTATTCATGTTTGCATGTGTATGTGCATATCATGATGTGTGTGGAGGTGAAAAGACAACTTTTAAAATTTTTCATTTATTTATTTATTTGCAAGGAGAGAGAGAGAAAAAAAAGAAAAAGAGAAAGAGGGAGAGAATGGATGCACCAGGGCCTCTAGCGGCTGCAAACTCCACAGATACATGCTCCACCTTGTGCATCTGGCTTTACATGGGTACCGGGGAATCAAACTTGGGTTGATTTGTTTTATAGGCAAAAGCCTTAACCACTGAGCCATCTCTCCAGCTTGAAAGAGCAACTTTTAGGTCAATCATAGCTATTGTGGTCAGCTTTCTAGTTGCAGAAAGAACCCAAACAAAAGCGGCTTGTGGAGGGATGGGTTTATTTGGCTTATGGACTCGAGAGGAGACTACATCCTGGCAGGGAAAACGATGGCATGAGCAGAGGGGTGGACATCACCTCCGCCACAGCACTGGAAACAGGGGCAGGAAGGTGTGCCAAACGCTGGCAAGGGGAAGCTGGTTTATAACCCCATAAGCCCGCCCCCAACAACACAGCTCTAGCAAGGTTGTAATTCCCAAACTGCCATCAGCTGAGGATCAATCATTGAGAACACATTCATTTGTTTGTGGGGGACACCTGGATCAAACAATGAAAATAGCCTTCCACCTTGCTTGAGGTACTGTCTCTTGTTCACACTCTTCTGTGTGCAAGCTTCACTGAAATTCTACTGTCTCTGCCTCCCTTTTCACCATAAATATATGGGGACTGCAGAAGCCCACCACAGCTTCTGACTTTCACGTGGGGTCTGAGGATCTGAAATCGGTAGTCATGGTTCCGCAGCAAGCACTTATCCATTGGCTCATCTCCCGAGCCCTCAGAGCACTTCTAAAAGTTGCAATCCATGCTTTTCTGATTTCTTGGCATCTTGGTTTTTGTACCCTTTTTTTTTTAATTTTTAGATCTAGCCATGAGAAGCCAAAGTCTTGTGCATTCAACTGTTATGCATATATTATCATAGAAATGTGCTACTTTTCACTTGGCCAGGCCCATCCTGGTGAGCATTTAAGCTTTCAACTTTCAGCCCACACTTGGGGGAGAGACATATTCCTAATACAGAATGACATCTTCCCCATGACACCACCCCATTCAAAAACATCTCATCTCCACAGGGTTCATACTCAAAAAATAATGCCTGGGAGATTAAGTTGAAGCTCTTGAAAGAGGAATAGAATCAATCAGAAAGTCACTCTACTCCAGTTTCTTTATTCTTGATTTTCAAAGCCTTTCTGTGTAAGCTCTGGAAGGAGTCCTGCAACCAGGAGACCTCTGTTCCTAGGACTCACTGTCCACTGTCCCTAGGATCTGAGAACAGCTATATACTTCAGCTTCTGCAAGGCCTTCTTTCTTTTTTCCCTTTAAAGCATTTTTTTAGGTCGGGTCTTGCTACAGCCCATGTTGACCTGGAATTCACTATGTAGTCCCAGACTGGACTCAAACTCACAGCCATCCTCCTACCTCTGCCTCTCGAGTGCAGGGATTAAAGGCATGTGCTACCATGCCCATCTCTTTTGAAACATTTTAATATACCTAAAGTTAACATGCATGTTACAAATCAATAGTTTCACTATGACCTTGATTGAGGGTGAACCTTTCCAGGGGCCATATGTATTGCTTCTGCCAGTCACAGGATGTGTCCCACCTGGGGCACCAGAAAAAGCTCTTTAGGAGAAAGAAAGGTGAGTCTTGAAAGTTGAGTGTGAATGACAGGACAGGGTGGAGAAGAGAACTGCAAATCTACAGCAGGTGCTCAAAAGTGGGTGACTATTCCTCTAAGGTCCTTGCAGGTTCTAGATGGGCTAAGTGAGAGAAGAGGCCGGTGCTGTGGTCCTAGCAAACACCGAAAACTTAGCTGGTGCTTGGCTGGACACCCTGACACTATCCACTCCCCCTCCCTGTAACCTGTGCACTCAGGATCTCTGACCCCCTAAACAAGGTCATTCCCCAGGAAATGGGATTGAGCGGGGAAATGCATGTGAATAAGATGAGGATACTTAATAATAAAGGTGGTGTTAGCTGATTTTATTGTTATATAAACATTAGAGAGTATACAGACACAAACCTTGATGGTTGTGATGTCACTGGGAGATTTAATCTTATGGGCCCACCATCATAGATTCAGGCCATACTTTTGTGGCTGTGTTTACTTAGCAGGAGAGCAGGAGGACTGGCAAGTTTGCAGTTGGAAGATGACTCACTGATAACTGATTTGCTAAGTCCAGTAAGGCACCAATCAGCCCTCTGGGCAAAGGGGAAATGACAAATCAGATCACAAAGGGAGCATAGGCCATTCCTTGTCCACATGCTGCCCCTCCTGAAGCAAACCTCAGGGACAGCTCAGAACTGCACCATGCAGACCCAGAGGAACCCTGCTCTGGAGAATGCCCAGGTAGTAGAGAGGAAGGCTGGGGACCAGTGCTGTTTGTAGGCCCTGAATGTGACATCCTCCTCCTTCCATGAGGACACAGGGCAAGGAGAAAAAGAGAGCTTAATAATTTCCAACCTGGGCTGCACATTAGAACATGGGGATCACCCTCCCCTAGACCAGTAAAAGCAGCATCTCAGGCGGGGCCTAGGCACTGCACTGTTTTGCTTTTGAGCTCCTCCAGTGATTCCAATGTGTGGCCATCCAGACTGCTACACACCTCGACAGTGTCCAAGTCTTCCAGGGTGAATAGCTTGTCATGAAGTGTGCACATGTCTCCCACCTTTGTTTCTTAGAACACCTAATATTATGTCAGAGAATCTCACGTATGTCTTATATGTGGCTTGTAACTTGGGTCTCCAGTCACTTGGTTGGAGGAGGTGTCACTGTGGGCAGATCCTGGGGTCCAACCCTAAGGTGTGTTTGGGAGTGGTTTTGATTTCCAGCCCTAGGGTATGAGAGCAGTCTGAATTCTGGAAGAGTCTCTTGCTCTTTGCTGCCAGTTTATCGCTTCTTCTGTTTAGTGTTGCTGGCTGTTTGGTTGTTTCTCTCTGCTTAGATGGATGGAAACAGCTTCTTCGGACAAAGATAGAGCTTCCCCTGGATCTGTAAACTTGAAATAAATCCCTTCCTCACATAAATTGTGTCTGGTTTGTATGTTCATCCCAGCAATGTGAAACTGTCTACAACATGTGTATATTTATTTATTTACTTGAGAGAGGAAGAGAGAGAGAAACAGGCACACCACAGAGAGAGAATGGCCTCCAGCCATTGCAAACGAACTCCAGATGCATGCCCCACATTGTGCACTGGTGGGGAATGAAAGTCGGTCCTGCTTTGCAGGCAGATGCCTTAACTGTGAAGCCATCTCTCCAGGCCTGTGCTCAGATTTTTCACACGAGTGCTTGGGATCCAAACTTAGGTCCTCACACTTGCACAGCAGGCATGTTGCCAATCTCTCCAGCCCCTTATGTGTGTTTTTATCCAGACAGACTGTATCAGTTACTTTCACATTGCTAGAACAAAAATACAAGACCAAGAGCTGCTTAGGGAAGGAAAGAGTTTATTTTGGCTTATAGTTCCAGAGGGCGGAGTCCATCATGGCAGGAAAAGCCTGGCAGGAGCAGGAAGTCAGCATCACATGAGCAGGGAAGAGGGGCAGACACAGAAAAGAACAAGCAGAGGTAGACTAACACCCAAAGACCTCAGTGACTGAAGTTCCTCCAGCAAGGCAACACCGACTTAAGGTTCCACAACCTTACCAAACAGCTGGGGACCAAGTATTCCAATACACTAGCCTATGGAAGACATTTTACATTCAAGGAACCACAGAGACCTATAAAGACTTTCCACCAAGCTAAGGACAAGAGATAAGGCCACTTTACTTTGATGTCCCATTGGGCACAATAGTTTCTAGGCACTTACTGTGGTTGGACAAAGGAACCTGAGAGTGCATTAGGCTCCCACCCTGAGGGTCACCTAGCCCCAGGGAAAGTCAGGTGCCACGCAGGTGATATGCCGCCAGATGAGCCATGGCACTGAGAATACAGGGGTTTGGTGTAGAGTTGGGGAAAGTGTTTTGAAGAGGAAGCCTTGAAGGACAAGTAGGAGATTGACAGGTGAGTCAAGGAAGCTCTGAGCTGCAGGAACCATGAGGAGTCTCCTCTCATTGGCCCAGTGAAGAGTATTCCCTAGTGAAATCAACCTCCGACCTCATGAGTCATTTCCCTTTTCCCACAGGGATGACTGGTGCCTTCCCACCCAGAAAAATCAATCACAGGAGAGAGTCATTTTGCAGTCTTCTACTTCTCAGTCCCTGCTTCCTGCCACTCCTGATTGGCCACCTCAATGATGTGATATCTCTATCATTAGGCAACAATGACTCCACTTTCCTTTGAGACACTGTTTTGTTCTTTTTTCTGGAAGAAACCCAGGTGCAGGGAGTCCAGGGCCTTCTAAGCCCTAGCCGAACTCCCAGAGGGTGTTTGTTAGCTGAGTCCACACCACTTCCTTTGTCCCTTAACACCCTGCCAGGTCCCCACTGGAGTTGTTCAATGCATGTTAGTTTCTTCTAGTCAATATAAGGAGTTGTCTCATTGTTAAAAGAATGGAGCTTGGGAAGGTATTAGATCTTGGGTAGAAGGTGCTGGAATAATTTCTGATAGATTTTTTATACAAGTGACAGAGGAAGAGGGAGATATGGGTCCCTGGTTGTCATAGTCAGCCACACACCGCTGGGATGAATCTTCAAACCAGGCACAATTTGGGAGAGGAAAGTATTTATTGAAACTACATATTGAGGGGAAGTTCCGTAACAGTGAAAGAAGCTGGCCCTCTTTCACAGGTCCGAGCAGAGAGAAAAACCCATCACCCACACCACACACAAAACAGCAAACGGGCAGGAGGGCCAAGGAGAGAATTTCTTCCCCTTTATATAGCCTTAGGGTGGGGTCTTGCAACCCTATCCCAGGCTTAATGGCTTCCTGAGCCTCTGGAATTTCCTTCCTGCACTGCCCACATAGGAAAGGATGTTTACTTCTAGCTCCTTTGAGCTTCCTCACATCCTGCCCCCAACTGAGAGGCTGCCTTCCTCTGAAAATCCTCAGAGACCCACCCAAGATTACTTGAAAGGTCAAGTTGACAACAAAACTTAACCATCACGCTGGTCTTAACCTGAAGCTTCTCTAGTTATCCCTTGGTACAGATGTTCTTGAGTTAATAAGATTCCTGGCACAGGACCACTGTGGGTCTGTTTATATGCCTTTCAGAATCCAAGGCCTAAAAGAGAAACACTAGACCTTCCTCCGTTCCCCATCACTGGCCCTTTGACATACTTTGGGATGAGATTTCAGGGATTTTTGAGCTAGTCTGGTGAATGGTGAATTCAGTTCAAAGCCCCTGCTTAAATGAAATCCTCTTTCATGTCACAAGCTGGTGTGCACTGGTGATGCTGATCTAAATACACTGTGGGGCCTGTTCCCTTTCTGATAGGGTCACTGACAGTCATTCGGCTCACAGGACTATAAGTCAGGCTGTGAGTAGTGCTTTGTGAGCCTTGTGGGGACTGACAGGAGACCCGATGTTGAAGATCATTCTTGGAGAATGAGAAGGAACCTGAGAGCAGGGAGGCGTGATCTGAGATTAAGTCCACTGGGGAGTGGGCTGCAGTTTGGTGTGGCTGGCATTGGGGGTGAGAAGGAGTCATGAGAGATGGAGATGAGAAAGAAGGTTGGGATTGACCTCATTTTCGGCCTAGGAAGACAGCTAGGTCTGGTTCAGAAAGATCATTAACAGTGTTTCCAGCCAAGCTAAGAGAAGCAATGCCAGCATCATCCAAGTTTGAATCATGGGTTAGCAACAGAAGGGAATCATAACTGAATCGATTGAACACTTTAACAGTTGCCTGTGACACATTTTCACTGTGATCCTGCAAAGAGATGCCTTGAGTCCCCATTTCATGAGGAAACAGGAGGCCTTATCTACAGACACTTGTTTACTTGGCAAGTGTTCATGCTGAATCACCACCCTGTGCTGGCCCTGCAGACCAGCCTCTGCCTTCTCAGAACTGATGGCTCTCTAGCATGGTGAGCCACTCATTGAGGGAATTATAGCAGACTGGAATATGTGTGTGGATCTGAAGGAAGGGGGAGCATTGGAATGCAGAACTGAGCCCTTGCCCCACTTCTGTGGGGTTGAGAGTCATGACCCAGAAGAAGCTCACTCATTTCTTTGGAGAAGCGCTAGTCTGGGCTCTCTGGGCATGCTCCCTTCCAAGTCCCTTCAAGCATCATGTCAACTCCTTCCAAGAGAATTGTGGGGAGATCTAGCTATCCCATTTGCTGCAGACATGTCTGGGGAAAATTCATTCTAGTTCCCCAGGCTGGCCAGGGACCCAGGCCCGACCCTGGGTCCTGAATCCCACCTTTGCAGACAGCACTGCCAGCTAGTTTCCTGCACCCCAGGGCTGTGCAGAGCAAAGCATTCATGCATGGCTTCTTGGCATCGGATTAGAAGCAGAGCAGTGACTTTACTGTAAGCCATGCTTTCAAAAACTAATTCAGTTTCCAACAATGGTGACCGGCTGTTAATTGTTCCAGAAAGCTCCAGAAGAAAGTGCCAGCCTCTGGTGAGGGCCTGCTCTGTAGGGATAAGAACTTTGGTGTCCTCACAAGGAAGCTTGCTTTTACAACTCATGACTTCCTGACCTCCCAGTAAGCCTGCCTCTTACTACTATCACATTGGGCATTAAGTTCCAAGGGAGGAATTGCAGAGAAAGATACCAGCATTTAGACCATTGCAATGCCCGTTCCCATTCCTTATCTGCTGTGTGATTCAGACTGAGAATCAGCCTCCTCCACACAATAGCCAACTCCCTAGCATGTGGGAGACCTTGTGTAGGAGAAAGACGGTCAGGAGGGAAACAGAAGTAGATAGACTCTGTGAGGGAGTGTGGTAATGGTCTTCAGCTACAGACATGGTCCTGCCCATTATCTCAGTGGTCATTGAACTTGGCAGCACACTGGATTTGAAAGTGGCAGTCTTAAGAACCACAGAAGCTTTGGTCCTATCTGAGAAGCTGGGTACTTTGTGAGGACCAGAAGTCACCAGGGAAACATTTGTTCAGAGGGAAGCAGAGGCATGCTTGGTAAATACCCAGCTTCTCAGTACTGGAACCAGGATCCCAGAGCCATCTGGACTGTGAACACCTCTCCCCAGCAGGCCCCAGACAACATGAGCTCCAACGTGTAGGATCAGCTTCCTCCATGACAAGCTCCTTCCAGAGGCACCATAGGAACCTGAGTAGACCCTGATTGCCTACTGTAGATGCTAAGAAAACCATCTGATTGGTCCAGCCCAGAGCAGGTGTCGAGCCTTGGTCCAATCACCTCTAACTATAAAGGTGGGTTGCCAAGACTCTCTCTGCAAAGGCTCAGAGAAGGGGGGTGTAGGACAGGCAAATTAACTAACAATGAATTTCCAAATGGAGCATGTGACTAGAAGGAGGTTCCTGTTGAATGTTTATCCCTGACCCCATCCTTCCCAACAACTTGTTGAATGGAAAGAGAGTGAGAGGAATTCTCACAGTGTAAAGTCTCAGCTTCCCCTGGGCCAAAAATCAAAGGAGTCCTGAGACCATGGAATTGTTTCTATTTCCCTTACCCACAAGGTGTTTTTCACTGAGTCATTTGCAGCCAAGCCACAAAAATCCTTAGTTACAAATGAAGGTGGCTCAGAGAGGTACAGGGATTTGTGCATAGTTACTCAGCTGCATAATGTGCAGTCAAAACAAACCCAGGTGCTTCTGCAAAATACAGAATAACCGGCTGCCAAAGGTGGAGGCGCCCAGAGGCCAAGAAAGGACGCAGGTCAACCTAGAGTTGCTGTTTAGTGAGAAAGGGCCACAGGATCTGTGAGCCCACAGATGGGAGGAAGGGTGTATAAGCTAAATTAGCCAAAGTTGCCCAAGGCAAATGGGCATGAACTATGAGCTTTCTCAAAAAAAGAAAAAAAGAGAGGAAGGGAGGGAGGGAGGGAGGGAGGGAGGAAGGAAGGAAGGAAGGAAGGAAGGAAGGAAGGAAGGAAGGAAGGAAGGAAGGAAGGAAGGAAGGAAGGAAGGAAGGAAGGAAGGAAGGAAGGAAGGAAGGAAGGAAGGAAGGAAGGAAGGAAGGAAGGAGAAGCTAACTGGAAGTGAAACCTCAGAGCTGGGCTGAGTCCCTGAGACCAGCGCACTGCGCTGGGCTGGCTATGTTAATATCTTCTCTCTGTAACGTTTCAAGTTGGTGCCAGGGGTGCCATTGTGCTCCTATCAGGGTGTATTCCCTGAGTCTTCTGGCTCACTGCATGCACTCCCCAACCTTCCCAGCTGCCCCCACTCTGTTCCTACTGGCAGATTCTTCCTCTCCAATACCATCCATCCCCGCTACCCTGAGCCATGTGTGCTGTGGGCAGAGGAGGCAGAGAGAGCTGACCTCTGCCACCTGCTGAGCTTCCACTTAAGGGTCAGAACAGCAGTTTGCCTGTTTTCCTTGTTTTAAAAATTGCTTTCTTTTTTTTCCTGATATATTTGCAGCAGCCTGAGGTGCACTATGAAGTGCCTTCTAACTACTCCTGGGATGTACCCTTGCCTACCTTATATTCTTTATTCACTGGAGAGAGGGCATGGGAGTGCCCACATTCTTGTGGGCAGGACTGGAATGTACCCCTGCCTCCACCTTTCTACTAGAAGGTGTGGGGGCTGCTGTGCTGGGCTTAGCATTTACACATTCACCTGAATTCCTTCTAACCTGTCTCACCTGTGAGGTGGCTGTGCCCATTGTGGTTTTACAGATGATTACAGGCTCAGTGGCTTGAAGGTTTCTTGGCCAAGGTCACGACATTAACAAAGGATAGGTTGGTATTGGAGCCCCATCTGCCTGACTGATCTCCCTTGAAGGTCTTCTCTGGGAAAGTTCCTTGGGATTGTTTGTACAAGTGTCTCCCATTTGCCACAAGTAAGGCCTCAGGCTCCATGTGCACGAGTCACACGTGGAAGCTCAGGTGTGAATGCTTGTATTCGTGTGTTAAGTGCCAATATCATATGTGTATTTCAGACACAGCAATGGAGGTAAATTGGAGGATCACTCCTGAGTTAGCTGTGGGCTTCTAACTCCCCAGTCTCGTGCTTAGCTTGGAATTACAGGTGTGTGCCACCGGACCTGGCTCTGTGTGTGTGTGTGTGTGTGTGTGTGTGTGTGTGTGTGTGTGTGTGTGTGTGTTTAACATTCTCTTTTCCTTTGTTTTCTTTTAAAAATATTTTTATTTATTTATTTGCAAGCAGAGAGAGAAGAGAGACAGAAAAAGAATGGGTATGCCAGAGCCTCTGGCTGCTGCAAATGACCTTCAGATGCATGTGTCACTGTGTATCTGGCTTGATGTAGGTACTGGGGAATCGAACCTGGGTCGTTAGGCTTTGCAGGCAAGTGCCTTAACTGCTGAGCATCTCTCCAGCCCATTTTTAACATTTTCTATTGAGATTTTTTTATTTTTATTTTTTATTTTTTCTTTATTAAGCAGAGAGAGAGAGAACCAGGGCCACCACCTTGTGGGTCTGGCTTATGTGGGTACTGGGGAATTGAACTTGGGGCCTTAGGCACTGGAGGCAAGTGCCTTAACCACTAAGCCATCTCTCCAGCCCGAGATTTTTTAAATATTTTATTTATTTATTTATTTGAAGACGAGTGACAGAGAGAATGGGCGTGTCAGGGCCTTCAGCAAAATACTCCAGACATATGCACCCCCTTGTGCATCTGGCTTAGGTGGGCACTGGGGACTCAAACTCAGGCCCTTCTGCTTTGCAGATAAATGCCTTAACTGCTGTGCCATCTCTCCAGCCTGAGCCTTTTTTTGTTGTGGTGGTGGTTGTTGTTTTGAGGTAGGGTCTCGCTCTAGCCCAGGCTGACCTGGAATTCACTATGTACTCTTAGGGTGGCCTTAAACTCACGGGGATCCTCTTACCTCTGCCTCCCAGTGCTGGGATTAAAGACACACACCTCTATGCCTGGCACTGTTGAGAAATTGAGTACGTGGTACATGAACATACTGTAATTTGATCGTATTCCCATTGTCACCCTCTTTGTCCCCCTCCTCCATCCTCATTCCACTGAGCACCCTCCTCTTTCTGAACAGTCCTTCTGTTTTGATGTCCCGTTCTTTGTCTTCCTCTGTATTCTAGGTCAAAATGCGATGGGCTCAGAACTGTGCGGGTCCTGTGGGGTTACAGACTACTGTGAGGACAGTGCCTCAAAGTTCTTCTGGGGCTGGAGAGATGGCTCAGCAGTTAAGGCATTTGCCTGCAAAGCCTAATGACCTGGATTTAATTTCCCAGTACCTGTGTAAAGCCAGATGCACAAAGTGGCGTGTGCATATGGAGTTTCTTTGCAGTGGCTGGAGGCCCTGGTGTGCCCATTCTTTCTCTATCTGTCTCTCTTCTATCTCTCTCTGCTTGTAAATAAATAACTTACAAAAAAAAAAAAAGCTTTTATTCCTCCCCTGTCTTCCCAGCCGTAGGCTTTTGATTAGTGTTTCAATTCTGGGCAGGAATTCCCTCCTGTTGAGTGGGCCTCAAATCCAATCAGAGGTTTTTTTGTTTTGTTTTGGTTTGGTTTTTGAGGCAGGGTCTCCAGCTCAGCCTGATCTGGAACTCACTCTATGGCCCAGGTTGGCCTAGAATTCACAGCAATCCTCCTACGTGCTGGGATTAAAGACCTGCACCACTGTGCCTAGGCCGAGGTATTATATTTATGATCCTCTAGTATTAACATACACTAATCTACCTCTGCTTTTGAATGTCATTTTATGCATGCCTATGTGTGGGCAGTGTGCAGTGGTGTGTGCATGTGTGTACATGTTTGTGTACATTTGGACAACCTCCTTCCTTATATATTTGTGTATGTGTGTATACATATAATTATTCTATGCAAATGGAAGCATTCCTTATGCTTTTTTCTTCCCTGTCCCTTTTTTCATTTAAAAAAATTATTGACAATTTGTAGCATTCCAAAGCAGGACCATTGTTATTCTGTTTTACTAATCCCTCAGGAGTGCACACCTGGGCACTAGCTGGTCTTTTGTTACTGCAGTGACTATACTCTGCCTCACATCTACCTTTGATTCTATGTGTCCATCGGACTCTTAGGATTAATTCCTAAAAGTAGAGTTTTTGGATCAAAGGGTTTGTGTGTTTAAATGTTTTTATGGATTTTGCTGTATCACCCTCCCAAGCAGGTCACACCTATTTACAATCAGCACAGTAATGTTTGAGTATAACTTTTGTGCACACTCCCAGAAAAAAGAAATGTTATCAAATTTCTTCCTCTTTGCCCATCTGATAATGTCGAAGTCATTGAACTTTCCCACCTTGGTTTCATGGAAGTGTGGTTTCCGTCTGATGCCTAACAGGTGTCACTTATGGGAAATGGTGACTTGCTGTCTTGGAGGAATTTCTCTAGTTGGAGTAAACATTCTGAAACGGGGGGGCTAGCCTGCCCACTCCACCTGGACCTGCCTCTGTTCGTGGTATTTGGGTTTGGCTGACATCTGCATGACTTCTGTAAACCATGAGGCAGCAAGATCACAGAGACCCCTGCAGACTGAACCGAACATTGGGTTTAAGTTTCTTCCTTATCTCTGAATTGGCACGTTTGACTGGCAGGGCACACAGGCCCCCATTCACTCGTTTATAGAGTACATCTGAGCATCCACAAGGTAGCAGGCCCCAGGCTGGGTGCTGAACATTCCAGAGATGAAAATCCTCCTAGCAAACCTTCACTGGGCCAGACTGCCTTTAATCCCAGCACTTGGAAAGCAGAGGTAGGAGGATCACTGAGACGCTGTGAGTTCAAGGCCAGCCTGAGACTACATCGT
>PVHP010039308.1:0-15234 GCA_004024765.1 Zapus hudsonius | reverse complement strand
GTTAAGTGTCTTGGCCTGGGGTGGCAGGACAACAGAACAGAAGCAACTTTGCCAGTATTTGCAATAATGTATATAAAAGTCAGGGGGGAGGCAGGGCATGATGGCACATGCCTTTAATCTTAGGCAGAGGTAGAAGGATCATTGTGAGTTTGAGGCCAGTCTGGACTAGAGTGAGACCCTACCTCAAAAAAAAAAAAAGGAAGGAAAGGAAAGGGAAGGAAGGAAGGAAGGAAGAAAAAAGAGAAGAGAAGAGAAGAGAAGAGAAGAGAAGAGAAGAGAAGAGAAGAGAAGAGAAAAAAAAGATGCAGAGACTACAGTACCACCTGGATTAATAGGTAGGGAGCTGCTTCCATTTTTCAGTGGAAAAAAATGTTAATAAGGCAATGAACATTTACGACAGACCCCAGAGATATGGAAATTATCCTTTCTTACTTTACTGGTATTTAGCAAGAAACAGTCCACTGGAGAATGTGGAACACTCTTCTGATTAATTAGGACAGAGTGTGGCAGTATATTAACACAATGGTAAAGTTACAGGAAATCATTGATCTGTACTTTTAAATGGCTTAACAACACAGTTTTATCAGCCTCTGAATACATGTATGAAGGTGCTGAAAAATATCTGCAGCTTCTGACTGTTGATATAAAGAAGTCAAAGACAGCCTGCATCGATTCTTGGTGTGTGCAAGGAGTTAACAGTAGTTCTAGAATGACTGAGAGGTGCCTCTAGTAAAAATTCATTTAATATTTTGTACATTGCCCTTATCTATATGAAATTATTACTTACCATTGATACTTTTTCAACAAAAATGAGTTGAGTGACTGTTCACTCTTGTGTACTAAATATACATTGATCCATCGATGAAAGACAAAATTACATTTCATGAGAACTCTCAGTCCAAAGCCGAGATGAACAAGACAGTGAACTACCACATCACAGCTCCAGGAGTGCCTATCACTAGTTCATCTATGTTATGTAAGGAGAACCTAGATGAAGGACACAGACGTCAACTGTTGAAGAAAATTCTGTCAGTGGATGTCACTGATAGTGACTGAGTCAGGAAAACATGCATATCAGACACAGAGGTAGAAAAGGTTTTCAGACAGAAGAAACACCAGGAGTTGAGGAAACAAAGGACAAACAGGATGTCACCTAGCTCAGATCAAGCGGGGGGGGGGGGGGTTGAGCCCACAAGACTCCAGTCACATCTGCTTGGTGAAGGAGTCTGGATTTAATTTTGAATGGCTGGAAAGTCACTGCCTCCTAAACAGAGGTCTTATATGAATACATTTGCATTTTGAAGAGATTACTTTGTCAGAGAGGATAAAACAGAAAATAGCCAGGCTATACCTACAGAGTGAAAAGAAGACTTTTGTAATAATGCTGATGAATTAGAAATTAGAAATACTGTTACAATGTAATTTAGTATTCATATATTACACTTCATGACTGGAAGGATTACAAGTAGTTTCAGTCTGTATTTTATATTGCTTTTTTAAAAATAGTCCCTAAATTTCTTAAGTATAACTCTTTAAAAATGAGAAGTAATGCTATATCTTCAAGAATTCAAACACTAACAGTACAAAACTTATTTCCATTTCCACCAGTATTGCAAATATGAGCCAGTGAGCAGGTTTTAGGTATTAGTGAGGATGTGTTTCTTTATTATTTTTAGCACACTGCATAATGGTCATATTGCCATCTGGTTATACGCTTATGTTCTTTCCCCTGCCACCATTCCACTGAGACCTTCTTCTGAGTCCTTAAATCATGATGCCACCTGAGCAGCCTACAGAGAAACTCACATGAGAAGGAACTGAGAAGTCTCACCACCAGCCAGTCCCATCTGAGCGATCATGTACAGTGCACCTTGAAAGAATGTCCTTCAGTCCCAGAAAACAACTTCAGGTGATGTTGGCCTGAATATCACTGAATATCACTGCTCTGACCTCATAAGTGACCCTGAAACATCACCATACCTGAAGTCCTATAACTCAGTCAAAGGGAGGATGATAAATGTGTATGATTTGAAGTCACATAGTTTAAGAAAAAGTTTATTTTGTGTTAATAGTTAGCAAACACAATGTCCAGTAAAATTCCTTCCACATGATTGGACTTCTGTCTGCCTTGCCTCATGCTAGTCTCTCCTCACCATCTTCTCTTGAAGAAAGAAACGATCTTAGTCATCTTCAAAACTTGTCATTGTGTAACTCTTGTTTTCAAAACATTTATTATTTATTTATTCATTTATTTAAGAGAGAGAAAGAATGAGTATCAGCACACCAGGGGCCTCTTACTGCTGTAAACCAAATCCAGATGCATGCACCACTTTGTGCATCCAGCTTGACATGGGTACTGGAGAATTGAACCCATGTCTTTAGGCTCTGGAGGCAAGCACCTTAACCTCTGAGCCATTCTCTAGCCCCAAACCCCTAAATCTTGACTCCTGTCTGCCTGTGAGAAAGGAAACAAACTTGAAGGTATACTTGACTAACTCCAAGATTCATTTAACCATTCTCATTTTCTATTGTTGGAGATTGTTCACTGAGTTTTCTAGGAAGTGGAGATAGTATATCTAATAGTCCTAGAAAAGTGACAAATGGTACGTTGGAATTACGGCACTGTGAACTTGAAAGCTATAATATTTTAAACTCCTTCAGACTGTATTTTAGTTCACCCAGACAAATACACACTGGCTATCTACTCTATCCATTCCTTCTTCCTAATGCAAAAATTTGATTTTTCTGATTGGAAAGCACTCTAAAGGGGAATACCAGGTCATGACAGCCATGTTGCATTAGCACTCATGGCTAATTTTTAAAACTTAGTGGTCTTCAAGAAAGACCCCTTATGCAGCTCCTTGGTCCAGCAGCCCAGTGAAAATGTTATCCTGGTAGTTTGAGGGAGGAGCAGACAACCAGGAACACTCAAGCTCAGAAAGAGTGGTGTGCTTGCTTAATCTTGGACTTTTGGTTTCTAGATTATAGCATTTTAAGAGTTCTGCCAGGGCTGGAGAGATGGCTCAGTGGTTTGGATTTCCTAAATTTGGATCCCAGTATCCATGTAAAAGCCAGGTGTGGCAGTATACACCTATAATACCTGTGTTCGGGAAGCAGCCAGAGGAATCCCAGAGGCTCACTGATGAGCTAGTCTAGCCGAATGAGTGAGCTCCAGTCCCAAAGAAAGAAACTAGAAGCAATTTAGAAAGTCACATGACATCAACTGCTGGCCTTTACACATATGTACACATACACCCCCCACGGGCCACATAAGAACATGTGCACACACACATACACACACTCGCGCGCACATATACACACATGCATACACACACACACACAATGCACACATTCATGCACACAAAGATTCAGAGGTCTTCTTGTTTTCACAGAGCAGAAGTCGTTAGCAGCCTTGAACCTGACTTTCTAGGAGTGACAGGTTAGGACTGGCTCACAGTTACCCATCTAATTACCATTCTTAATACCTTACATCTTCTCTCTTTGAATTAGCATTATGAGAGATAACTAAGGGAAGCACTCCAAAATTATCACAAATTATCAGGAGCTTGAAGGTCAGCATGATTCAAACCGTCTCCCTAAATACACCATGCACGCACAGCTGCAAAGGAAGCAGAATCAACAATTGGCACTAATTGTAGCCACTAGAAAATAAAGACGACTGAGCAAACTCTGGGTGTGTACTTAAGGCAAAAGAACAGAACAAATCGGATTATACACTAGTTTGTAGTTAGAGAAGCGATATTTCTCTCCTCATCTTCTAGATCCAAGCAGGTCATCAAATGTTTAGGCCAACCAACACATGACATTCTGCGCAATACAACGACTGGTCAAGGATGCACAGCAGTATTTAGCTGTTCCCATCAATCAAATCCAGGATTCGATTTCGCAAAGGTGGTTGCAATCATGAGTTCTCAAAGAAAGCCAGACTAAAAGGAAGCTGACATTGCGGAAATGACGGCAATGACAAGGAAAGACTTTGAGTTCTGGTGATGAATAAACCACTGGGGTGGGGAGGGGAGGGTAGCCCAGAGCTCACTCTATGTGAATGTCAGATCATTTTTGCATGCGTGTGTGTGTTTGTGCATGCGTGTATGCATATGTGTGTGCATATACATGTGTATGCATGTGTGTGCATGCATGTGTGTGAATGTGTATGTGTATGTGTGTGAGTGTGTGTGTGTGTGTGTGTGTGTGTGTGTGTGTGTGATGTGTAGCTATGGATGTGTTCATGTGGTAGGTCAGAAAACTTTCGGTTGCTGATCCTCTTCGTCCACCTCCTTTGAGGTAGAGTTTCCTGTTGTTTACTGCTGTTTACCAGGCTGGTGGTCCACAGGCTTCTGGGAAATTCTCTCTCTACCACCCATCACACAGCCATCATGCTGAGATGACAGAAGCCTGCCACAGCTTTTGGATTTGACCTGAGGTCTGGGGATATGAACTCCAGTACTAGGGCTTGAACAGCAAGCATGGCGGTCATGGTGTTATCTCCCCTTTCTCAAGGAAGCCTCACTTACTATTTACTTATACATTAATTTCTTCATTCAAGAGGAAGTCAAGTTTTTCTCTTACTTGTAATTGAAAGTGTCCTAGTTGAAATGATGTCTAAAATATACAACTTTCAATAATGTAAGAGAAAGTACTTTCCAGGAACTCTGATGAATACCACAAAATATAGTTCTCACAAGTTATGAGATTCTAAAAAAATATTTTCTGTCTAGCTGGAAAAATACAAAATAAGGTATGAGTGATAGGTTTTCTTTCAGTGATTTCTGCATTTTTTGAAAAAAAAATTATTTATTTTCAAACACAGGAAAAAAAAGAGACACATGGAGAAAGAATAGGTATGCCAGGGCCTCTAGCCACTGCAAATAAATTCCAGATGCATATGCTACTTTGTGCACCTGGATTTACATGCGTACTAGGGAATTGAATTTGGGTAGTTAGACTTTGCTGGCAAGCACCTTAACTGCTGAGCCATCTCTCCAGCCCCATTTTGGTATTTTAAATAGAGAAATATTAAGTTTATTGAATGGATTAAAGTCATCTTATAGTATTACATACATTCTGTAGTCATGTGGATAAATTCCTTTATATAGCAATAATTTTAAAGGTGAAAATGAAAATTATACTTTGCAGATGTTTAATCCTGAAAAGTGTTTATAGAAGTAATTAAAATGTTTGACTATAATAAATGAAATATTTTAATAAAGATCATAAATATCTGAATATTAAAACTGGGTGGAAATAAATTCTGACCCATTTTCTAGACTTTCAAATGAACACTGTAGATTACAAGAGTCAGTTCTTTATTGCATAGCATGATCTGTTTGGAACTGTAGAAATGGCTTTTAAAATGTCTATTTTGAGCAGTTTCCTAAGTGATACAGTACTTAAAAGCAAGAAAATGTTACCTCCAAAAACAAAAATATTGACTGTTCTGTACAGGTCAATGACACTGAGAAAATTAAGTCAATAATAATCATTGGGTTTTCTTTTCCCTCACCAGAGCAAAATTCACACACCTGAAATAATGGTGTTGAATTAAGCCATAGAACTGATTAATGGGTTATTGATGTATTATTTTGAAGTTGTTTAAATATAATGGGCACCAAAGAACTTTAACTTTCTGGATTAAAATACTCAGAATAAGCTATAATCCTTTTATTTCCCTCATATAACAAACACAAAAATATTTAATGAGTGATTACCAGGTGTGTTTACTATTTTATCCAACCACCTTTTAAAAATAAAATGCCAGAGCAAGTCTTGAAAGAAACACTAAATTCATTTAGACCAACCTACCTAAAGCCCTATTTCTTATGTGGCCATAGTCAGCAGCTTTGGCTTGTTCATAAATACAGGAGGTAATAGTATAGTAGTTTTTCATTGCCTGAGACATATATTCAGAAAGTCTAAATCTTGGATCAAATGAAATTATTGCTTCCTTCTGCAATGTCAATCATGTCTGTCATTTAATGATTACTCTTAAATGAAGAGAGTACTTTGTATGTCAAATCAAAAATTACAGTATATGGTCTGACACACGCAGACACAAAAATGCCGACATATTTCATAGGGATTCAAATTCTTTTTAATTTTCCAAAGTAAAAATTTTATTTTCTTTGCCTCATTTGCTCTAAGTTTATTTGGTGAGAATCACTTAAGAACAGGCAGAATTAAACTGGATGTGGTGGTGCACAACTTTAATCCCAGGGAGACCTCAGGTAGGAGTTTCAACATAAATTCAGGGCCAGCCTGGGCTAGAGTGAGACCCTGCCTCAAAAAAACAAAAAAAAAACAAAAAGATATTTTAAAAGAATAGGCATTGTTCTTACCTCTTCTCCAACTCAGTGGTAAGGTGTTTGTTTGCCTAACATGTGTGAGACTAAGGCTTCAATCCCCAGTACTGAAAAAAATAGATAGTGATGGACCCAGCCAAGGCATAATTTGAGATCATTTTTCATATATGAGAACATCTGGGGAAAGAAATAGGTTCAGCAATGGTTGAGTTTAAGGAAAGCTTCCATGACTAAGTGTGGCGTTTTTAACTGTGAGGACTTTCCTTCCGCAAGCTGTTTAAAAGCTACTATGCAGGGAGAGCAGGTGGCACTCCTAAGTGGCTGGAGAAGGTGGCACTCCTATCCAGAAGGGAAGTAAAGCCCAGGTGATAACACCATTGGACAGATCGTAACCTGTTCTAGTTCACAAACTGCCAGAGGAATAATCTCCATGAATTAGTAATTGAAAAATAATAGTGCAAAAATCTCTTATAAATCCATTTGTGTCCTTTGGATTACATATTAATTATCATTTATAGCCTGGAATATATTCATAGTCACAAAGTACTTAAGCTATTTAAAAGATTTTATATACACCTGTGATGGTTAGGTTTTGTTGTCAACTTGGATCTTTTTAATTATCTTGGGTGGGTCTCTGAGGATGTTTACAGGAAGGCAGCCTCTCAGCAAGGGGTAGGATGTAAAGAAGCTCAAAAAAGCTGGAAGTAAGCATCCCTTTCTTTGTGGGCAGTGCAGGAAGGAAATTCCAGAGACTCAGGAAGCCGTTAAGTCTGCGGAAGGGTTGTAAGACCCCAACCTAATGCTATAGAAAGGGGAAGAAATTCTCTCCTTGGCTCCCTGCCTGTTGGCTGCTGGTGCTTGTTCATGACTTGCACTCTCATCCTGCTCTCCTATCCTTCCTGGACATTGGAACCCAGTTTCCTCGGCTTCACATTGTGGACTGAAGAGCATCTGCTCCCCAGGGAACCATCAGGCCTTCTGGGCTGGATTGGGACTGCTGAGACATCCAGCCACATGGACTGAACAGCTACTGGTTCCTTCACCTGTGGGCCTGCAGACTGCTATTGTTGGACTCTTATAAACTACCCAATAAATTCCCTTTTATTATAATCCATTCTATCAACTCTGTTTCTTCTAGAGAACCCTACTAATACACACCTAGTTTCTGTATACACACTGAGATGTGGTTAAGATAAGGCTATAAAGGTAGATGTAAAAGTTAATCATAAACCTTCAGAGGTGGTAAGCAGAACCAGAATGAAGGTGACAGACTCTGGATCTCAGCGACCATATGTGATCATTGATGTAAACGTCTCATACTTCTGACAAAAGAGAACTTGCCTTTGGCCTACTATCTATAAGGCTGGCTCCATACAAAGGACAGAGAACATAAACTATCCTTTAGAAGAATCCAAAGAATTCTCTCCTGTACACACACAGGCTAAGGGAAGATTCCCCACTGAGCATGCTCTCCAGTGCAATGGGCTGTGATGAGTGTAGGAGGAGACAGGGTTAATCCACTCTAATCATGGCCATGTGGACTGTACCATACCCTTCCTGAAACAGGCTCTCTCTCTCTCCAACAGAGGTGCTGACAGCAAGTTCCTTTAAAAAATTGTGCCTGATTGCCTATAAAAACATAATAGATGCACATGTCCTTGATCACAAATATAAAAAAATCTGAGCCTCCAGTATGTTAAGAAAATATGTTAAGCTCTAAAGTTCATCAATAAAGAGACATACACATACCTCACAAATACCTTATTCTTCTGTTGAAAGTTCGATTATTATTTTTTGGTGTGTGTATTTGTAGTGTAGTCTATGGTATATGTGGTGCGTGCACGTGTATATGCACTTGTGTGTTTATTCTTGGACCCTATGTGCTACATGCAGAGGCCAGATGAAGATATAAGGTATCTTTCTGTCCCTCTTCTACCTATTTCCCTGAGACAGTCTCTCTCAGGAACCTGGAGCTCCTTGTTGTTTTAAACAAGGTGGATCATCCCTAACAATCTTCCTGTGTCTTCCCAGCTCAGTGTTGAGGTAACATGCATGAGTGGCCATGCTTGGCTTTTTACATGGGTGTCAGAGTATAAACTCGGGCCTGTAGCCCAAGTCAGATTGTTAAATCTAAAAAAATCCATTTTGATTGTTCTGCCTGGATGTATTGACTCCAAAAATGCACCTTCACCAAACAAGAGTAGGTTAATCTACTTAGTTGTGTTTTCTAGAACATGACTGTCTGAAACAATAGTCATGGCCTTAGGCAGAGATACTTATTATGCTAGAAATGAAAATGCCCACACTGGACAGCTTACCTTCTCAAGGGATGGTCATTACCGTTCAGCAGGGTTTTTGTCTTGTGCATGATCAGTTTGATTAGATGTAACTGTCTTTAAAAAGTCTAAAATTAAACCTTGATTTGACAAAATCGTATTCTGCTCTTCTTTCCTGATGGTACAAACTATGTACAGGTGGAATTTGGGGAATTTTCACTGTGTGTGACATTGCTAACCAAATCCTGTATTTGGGCCATTAAAAAAAAAAAGCTCCTAACTAAAAATCAGAAATGAAAATAAACTACTAAATGATTTCTGGGGAATTCCACTGCTTTAGTCATCTTCTCAGCGAACTGAAAGATGATGAATATTAGTAATGACATAGTTTTGCCAAAAATTGCTCCTCACATAAGGTAAGATAATTGAGGCTAAGTGGTCTTGGGCAAGACTTGAAATATATCTAGAAAATGTCAGGAGAGAAATCTGGTTTAAGACTTGAGAGAAAGACCAAGGATTTCACTACATAAACAAATCCTTAACTTATGACTTTTAAGATGTGTATTTTATATGAAAGATGAAATGAGGAATGCCTTCATTCCTGTTGTCATAATCAAGTACATTTGTAAATAAATACGAGGATTAAAAATGAAGGTTACTAGTTTATATACATATGTATGCAGGACTGGGGTGGAGGAAATGAGATGAGAAGGAAATGGAGGGATGAATATGAGGAAAGTACATGATATCCATGTGTGAAGATGTCACGATGAAGCCCAATTATTCTGTATGCTGAATTTTTGAAAAGTAATTAAAAAGAATTAATAAAAAAAAATAAATGATATGATAAAATGATTGATAAAAAATAAAAAATAGTTATTAGAGGTAAGAAAATTAAAAGTGTTATTTTTATTTATCTTTTTGTTTTGTTCTGTTTTTCAAGGCAGGGTCTCGCTCTAGCCCAGGCTGACCTGGAATTCACTATGTAGTCTCAGGCTGGACTAGAACTCACAGTGATCCTCCTACCTCTGCCTCCCTAGTGCTGGGATTAAAGGTGTGTGCCACCACACCTGGCTTTATTTATCTTTTTAACTAAAAGAAATTTAAGTTAAATTGGGAACTTTAATATATGAGTATACTGCAAACTGCTCACGTTCCCATCAGGTTATCCACTGAGATCTCTCCTCAGTGTGGGTACAGGGAATCACTGTGGGGACTTGATCACACCAATTACTCAGTATGAGGAGGACAGTGCCCTTTGTGTTGGGACTACAGTGCACCTTCCCACCCTGTGGCTCTTACATTCTTTTAGCCCCCTCTTCTGCAAATAAAAGGCTGTCAGGAGCTGAATACTGTTTGTTTTGTGTGTTTCCAACACACCCTCTAAGGCTCCAGGGTTATTTTACAGAATGACTGTTCTAACTATGGAGATGAATAAAGCAGAGACTGCCTTGTATTCCCAGTACCACAACTGTTGGGCATATGTACATTGAATATGTTCATTTATCACTATGGCTGTTTGTAGCAAATACTGTTTCTGCCATTCAGTCCCATGCCCACTTATTTCAAAGCTGTAATACAAAGGAAAAGTTACATACTACTAACAAAGAATCTTCTATCTGATTTTGTTACCCACACCCCATCCCACAAAATTACCTCTCACTCCAATGGAAAATTAGCCAAAATTGTAGACAACACTGTCCTCAACCCCAAACCATTTTTTTTTCAATAATTTCAATAGATAACACAGTATGCCAAAAAATTCAAATAGTGGGTGGCAGTCTGTACTTTTTGTACCAGGAATGTTCTAAGCACTTTACATTTACCTCACACTTACATGCTTTGGGATAACTTCTCACTTTAATTCCATGTCTGATTTTCCTCTGACCTCTGAGTCTACCACTTGTCTCTTTCCTTTACACTCACATGGGTACTTCCTCTAAACTCTAGGCCTGCCTCCTGGGTAGCCCTGGGTGTGATTCTCTTTATCACCCAAGTCTCATCTGAATCTCCTGGTCTCTGCTTTGGTACTTGCCCTCAGCTACTCTTCCTGCAGCCATCACCACAGGTTCTCTCATCTTTCCTCCATGGGGAAGTGTTTCCTGTCTCCCATGTGCCTGGGGCTCTGCTGCAGCTTCTTCCTAGGCCCTCATTTCCATTACACAGCCACCACAATTTGTGATTTCTCCTTAAATAAGCTCAATAAGTATAGAATTTAGTTTTCTTTAGACCATTTTTCATCAGTTCTTTGTAAAGAAAATAGGATAAAGACTAAAAATTTGGGTTCATGAGTTTGGGAGACCCCTCCTGAACCCTCAGCTCCTGCATCAGTAATGTTTGCAGTTGCTATGAGTGTATTTCTTCAGAAAGTAGTCTGATATTTGTCATTGAATATTTTGTGAATATTACTAAAATTTAAATTAGATTTAAATTGATGTTGCTAATGGAACATCAAGGAAAGCTAACCCACATAGATGAAGAACAATGGGCATTTAAGAAATATCCATCTGAAGTTGTTTCTCAGATCTGTGTCTTTAGAATCCTTGATTCCTGGTTCTGGGTAACTATGCTGATGTCCTATTAGAGACATTTCACATGTTGTTATTGTTTGCACCACGAGCAAATACAACCAATACATTTTAGGTTCATAGTATTCTATTTAACACTTGCTACATTTGGACATTTGGAGTTGGAGGTTAAAGTGATTTTTAGAAATTATATTTGCATAAACCATATTTCACACATTGGACTTGAACTAGGAAATCTATAGTGAGAATTCATGTCCTTTTGTTCTGTTATATAAAGCTGACAGTGTCTTAGAGATGGATGCTTATATTCTAAAGGTTCTGATTCTTAAACAATTTGAGGTTTATAGGCATCTCTATTTAAGCTAATGCATCTTTCTATACCCAGAATGACAGAATTCTAAGGAAGGTAGGAAATAAGCCAATGACAGAAACTGCCCTTGTGGTGAACGTTCTCATGCCAGCAGCAGGTAGCAGAGGCCTGCAGAAGGGCTGGGGTTACACTGATGACAATAATATCACCTAGTAGTCTCTGGGCTCTTCCGTTTCCCAAGCCTTGTTCTAAGTGCTATGCATGGGTTCATCTCTCAGTACCACATCTCACCAGGTATCATTAATATAATACCACTATTCATACACAATTCCATGAGCAGAAAATAAAAGTTGAGATTTGAAACCCAGGATTTGACAACTGTGCTTCAGATTCTGTGTTGGATCCATTTCACTCTGCAGTCCCTCATCACAGGTCATTGTGAATCATTAAACTCTTTCTTTGCCTCAATGGCTTTATGAATAGTAATATAATAACAAGACAATTCCACTTATTACCCAAAGTGGAGTAGCCATAATTAATCATAATATGTTTAAACATAAACTTACACTTATCAATTGTTGGGCACAGTATAATTCCCAATTAAAAGAAATACAAACTAAAGGTAAAGATTAGGATGGCACTTGAAAAGAATCCTGTGGATTGATAATTATTAGTGGTTGTATGAACAATTACAGTAAAATATTAAAATTAAGTCAGTCTCTTGGCTTTCTTAGTTGTAAATCTAAAATCTATCCCCACTGACAAACAACAGTCATCTCCTCAAAAATTAATTACAGAGAATCTTATCCAAACAGGCGGCGGGCCATCTCTGCTCAAAGGAAACATTACACACTATTCTAAGGGACTTTTTAAAAAAGTGGTAAGTAAAAATTTAGAATTGTTTAGATTCTTTTTCTTAATTAATATCTTTATTATGAGTAAGTATATACATTGTATGAGCAACTCTTGTGAAGGTGTCCCATTTTTCTCCTCTCTGTCCCCTACCCACTGGGGTCCTTCCTCAGTGTGCATTCTGGATCTGTCCATAGGTTAGTGGGTATAAACTGCACCAGAGGTAGCCAGATTTTCTTTTTTTCTTCCCCCTTTGTGCATTGTTGCTGAGGGGGGCGATGTCTCTGGATGCTCTTTCCTCAGTGCATTCTCAGGAGACAAGAAACTTAGTGAATGAGGGTTAAAGTCAGGTAATTTCATCAATAGTGGGGTAAAGGACACCCCATCCAAGACTCCCTTTAGCCTGGATGGAAAGGACTCCCTTGGGTGCCTCTAGCCACCTCCTGTGCAAGAACCTCAAGAAACAGACTCTTTGAATTGTTTTTCTCACCCCCAACTGGTATCAACTTCTGAGAACACATTCATAGGGACATCAGAAAGGCTAGGGTGTGTCCATCTTCAGCTATATTGACAATGAGTACCCCAACTAACTAAACCCCAAAGCCCTCTGCAAACATTTCTACTAGTATGTTCATAAAATAATGCTATATTGTGAATTTTGAAAATTTCTAAGATATGAAAATTTATCTTGGTACATTTTCCTAAATGATAAAACATATTTCTGATCTTAGTTTTAGAGAAATGGTAAATGAGGCCTCTCATTAGTCATATTTTGTTATGACTATTTGCTTACTCAGACCTCCTACTTTTCTTGAACAAAGTCCTCATGTTTAAAAAGATTCAATTTTTTCCACTGCCTTCAAAAAGAAGCATAAGTGGAAGAAAGAACAGTAATGTATTTACATATCAATTTTCATTTTTCGCATTTAGTCAATTGTTGGACAATGCATATTTTCCCAGTTAAAATAAGTGTAATTTGAGAAAAACATCTGGTTTTTATATTATCAGAGACTGATTAACTCTATTTAAAATCCAAACTCCTAAAGCTAAAGATGATAAAACTTCTTTCTACTGAGAATAAAGGAAAAATATTATTGACAGGTCGAACCAGTTAGATTACTGTGTTGCTACTGATGTTGACAATGTTACCATATGACAAGGTAAGGGCTCTGGTCTGGGAAGGACGGGAACATACTCAGTCTTCTGCCTCTCTTAGAGTAATTTTGACTCTACTGATTCATCTTAGTGATACATGAAGACTTTAGTTAACTCTTTGTATTCCAATAATACAAAAATCACTCTCTAATGACAACATTGATAATAGGTTTTTTACATTACAATTGGCCAAATTCTAGCACCAAAAGCGATCTCACTGAGGCATAAGTCCTGGACTAGAAATTTCAGAGCAAGTTACATTTGTAAAAACTAATGGGGACCTACCTTTAAAAAGCATTCATGCTCAAAAATAGGACATCAAGGAAAAAGATTGCTTTAAAAAAGAAAAATTATAACCTAAAAATCTTTAAGAGTCCCTCTTTCCTGGTTAAATAAACTTTAAACTATCTAATAGTAGTGTTAGCTAAGTGTGGGAAAATATAAAAACTACTCATTTTGTCAATGAAAAGTAGATGGACAATATTACCAAATACTTCCTATTGAAGTCCATTTCCTTTCTGCTTGTAAAATAAGAAATAATTAAGCTGATTTTATTAGCTCAGCTTAAATTTATCTATTTTAAAGTCAAGCATTAGATTATAAACTATTTATCAACTAATAGTGGCTACCAAAATTAAACTAGCAAGTATTCTTATTGGCATTGTAAAATGACTTAGCCATGTAGAAAATCATCCTAAATTTTTATTAATTTTTCTTGCTAAAAACTATCTCACAATATAAAAATCAGTTGGAGCAATTCATCAAGAGTCCCTATTACATACATCTTACATTAAGTAATACTATGCAACATGAATAAGAATTATTTTAATCCTTTAGTGATGGCATAAACCTTATTTTAAGAAGGTTATAAGTTGGTGTGATTATAAAGTAAACCATAAAGAAAAGGCTCATTGACTGAAACAAATCAATGAAGAGATGGTTTTAGTTTCTTATTGTTGAAAAGTTTACTTTAATGACATCATTCAATGCAACATGTATATACAGTATAGTTCTCAATTAAGAGAGAAATAAGAAATTTAATTTTAGACAATTTGGTTAAAATAAATCAATTTCACATAACCATTCTATGAATTTGTCCCCGCTAGAGAAGAGCTGGATGTAATACCTGAGACTGTGCGTTGATATTGGCTCCCTCCTTAACAAGAACCTTGACAACCTCAGCTTGTCCGGCCAGGGATGCAATGTGGAGAGCAGTATTTCCCTTCTGTGTGGACAAAACAGGATAGAAGATATCACAGGTTTACACACCTGGTAGAAGTTAAGATGTGCAGAAACATTTAACTTTATTAATATTTCAACTGGCTAAGAATTATCATTTTGTCATGATGAACCATTCACTTTTATCAAGCCCACATGGTATAAAGGATTGTCTTTTATCACCAAAAAGTCGGTAATCTCATCTAGAGAATCACTCACTACATTCATGAAACTGGTGCAGGGCTGAGAACATGGGAAAATTGAGCCCACAATAAACCAATGTTTCTGGTATGTGTCTTCATGTGACGATGTATTGTGTAATTCCTGGGATTTTTGCCAAAATCTAGAGTCTTCCTGCAAGGAAATACTAACAAAAGATGTTTCTTGACACATTTAGTATATTTCACTTTGAGAAAAAAATGTACTAAAGACTCTCAGCAGCAGAGAAACTGTGGGGATTTTTTTGTTTTGTTAAAAAATATATATTTTTTATTTGCAAACAAAGAGAGACCAAGAGAAGAGAGACAGACAGACAGAAAGAGAGACTATGGGCATACCAGGGCCTCTAGCTGCTG
>PVHP010039307.1:0-16427 GCA_004024765.1 Zapus hudsonius | reverse complement strand
AACGACCAGGGTTCGATTCCCCAGTACCCACATAAAGTCAGATGTAAAAAGTCGGGCATTCATCTGGAGTTTGTTTGCAGTGCCTAGCAACCCATTTTCTTTCTCTTTCCATATATATATGGAAATATATATATATATATATTTGTAAGGAGAGAGAGAGAGAGAGAGAGAGAGAGAGAGAGAGAGAGAGAGAGAGAGAAGAATCATGGGGCATGGCCAACAACTCTTTCTCTGCAGTCTTGTCATGGGCCATGGGTGTGGGTAGGAGTCTGGGGACAGTGGTGGAGGGCAGGTTGGTGGCAGAGCTCACAGAGAGCCAAGCAGGCTGGCTGCTGCCGAAGGTCTGTCCTTCCAGACTTTCCTTGAGAGCTAGTTGTGCACAGAGGTGCTGTCACCTCCTGTCTCATCTGCTCCATCTTCAAAATACAGTCCCAGTTCCGTCCACTTAGCAGAAGAGACCGAGGATCTGAGAGCTCCCAGCAGTGGGTCAGGGCTGGGGTTTGGCTTAGATGCCAGGTCTGCTCACTTCATGTTTCCACACTACCACAAATCCTTAGTAAAGCTAAGGAGTCCTTTTTTTTACAATTTCCTCCGACTCTTGGGAACACCAACAACAAAAATCTTTTTGAGACTCTGATGGGCGTTTGACACTAAGCAGAATTTCCCCCAGAACAGGTGAAAGTTATCAACCAAAGCCTGTACTTTTTGGGGGGCCTCTAGAGACAGACTCCTGCTTTGGGAAAAAAAATGTGTAAAATAAATGGAATCAACTCCAGATTCGTCCCAGCCAACGCTTCCCGGGAGGGAGTAGGGGAACCACTTACTAAGGGTGAACTAAATCCCAGCTTCTTTTCTCCTGTGAGAAGCAGGTCTGTATGGAAGGACGAAGGCAGCAGTCGCAAGCTCTGTTGAAACGTCTGTTCATCAAAGTCAACACAAGCGAGCGAGAGGACCAGCCAGTTCTGTACGTGCAAACCCTCAACATAAGGACAGAACATAAAGAATGTCCACAGATGCAAAGAGAAGCAAATGCATTCGAGACTGAAGGCTTGAACACATCACAGGAGAGCAAACGGGCCCAACTGAGAAACCCATAAAAAGATGCTCAACCTCACTGGAAATCGGGAAAACACAGCTCATAAATCAGACCTCCCGTTTCACATTGACCAGCTCCCTAGATAAAACCAGGAATTGAGGTTTTGGAAAGGTCCTGACAACATGGCTCCGTTGGTAAAGCGTCTGCTGTGCCCAGATCGCTAGAAAGCACATAAAAGCCAGACACTGTAGTGTGCCTAGGTGAGAAGGGAGGTGATGACAGAAGAATCTTCCAGAAGCTCTTGGGCTGGCTAGCCTGGTGGTCAGAGTGGTCACCAAGAGACTCCGCCTCAAACCAGGTGAAAGGTGAAGGCCAACACTCAAAGCTGTCCTCGTCTGACCTCCACACACACATCGCCCCTCTTCCAAACATACAAACACAACCCGAGGCTTGGGATATGTTCTTATACAGATGAGCCACATAAAGCAAAGAAGCAATAAACGTGGCATTCCAGAGAAGAGGGAGAAGCCTCTGAAATGGAGGAGGGTGCATAGGGCTCTGGGGGGATGGGTTAGGGGACTTCTTAGACAGTTTGAGTATCTATGTTTATTATTATTATTATTATCTTATTAGCTTTTCATCTGATAGATACATTACATGCATTCTTTGTTTTCTTTTTGAGACAGGGTATCTATCATTGGCCCGGCACTCACAATCCTCCTGCCTCAGCCTCCCAAGTGTTAGGATTATAGGCATAGCCATCCATGTGTATTCCTTGGAAGCTATCATTTTTAAAAAAGTTATTTACTTATTTGCAAGGAGAGGGAAGAGGAGAGAGGGAGAGAGAGAGAGACAGAGAGAGAGAGAATGGGCACCCCAGGGCCTCTTGCAAATAAACTCCAGATGCATGCACCACTTTGGGCATCTGACTTTATGTGGGTAGCAGGGAATTGAAAGTGGGCTATTAGGCTTTGCAAGCAACTGCTTTTAACCATTGAGCCATCTCTCCCTCCCTGAACGCATCATTTTAAAGTCAATATAGAAGGCAGATCCAGGGTTTGGTAATGCGCCCACTTTACCCGGGCCTTCCTCATTTCCTCCCTATCATCCTTGTCACTTAGCGTTCATCAGTGCTTGGAGTGAATGTCATGGGTCACAGGTTTGGTCAGTCAGCAGCAGGCAAAACAGACAATTGGTAGGTAGCCTGCAGTTTGCTGTTGAGGTCTCTGACATGAAATAAAATCTCAGTTTGGTCTGACTTCTAGGTGTTCCATGGATTTTCCATGGTCTGACAACTTCTGAAAATTCCCTTCACTGACAGAGCTCCCCAGAGATGGACATCAGGCGGGTGGCAGGGGGGTGGGCTCAGGGCCACTGATTTGTCTCCCAGCTTCCAAGCCAGGTGCCACAGCCAGCAACTCCCTTTGTCCTCTGAGACCAGCCTGGACGTCTCCCTGAGCCTGTTCTGCCCTTCTCTGGGCTGGGCCTAGGCTGAGGTATTAGCCTTGGCTGCTCTTTCTTAAGTGCTGAAGCCCCAGCCATTGAGAAGACCAGATTCCAAACTTCCCTGAGCTCAGGTAGATGGAACAGGGTGCCAGGCTACCAGAGTGTGAAGTCACATTGCCCTCACATCCCCAGGACCCTTGCCATACCCATAACAGTTTTGCAACAGGGTATCTCATTGGTCTGGGACTTTTGAAGAAGGCTAGTGTAGCTGGCCAGTGAGCCCCAGGGATTCTTCTGTCTCTACCTGCCCGGTGCTGGGATTACAAACACACCACTCACTATTCTTGGCTTTTCTTCTTTTTTAACAAGGGTTAAAGGGACCTGATTCAGATCTTCATGCTTACATGGCAAGCACTCTACCCACTCACTCACTGTGCTTTTCTTCCTGCCTCAGTTTCTAGTGCTGCTGGGATTCCAAACATGAGTCATCAAGTGTGGGCCCTTGATTCTGGTTTCATAGATTATGTAACCTTGACAAATATGGATTTGAGCCTTCATTTTCTCTCTTCATAAAGTGGGTTGATTATAGTGCCTGGGCCGAATGAGTAGAAGCAGGAAAGATCTATGTATCCATATAGCCCGACATGTTATAGACTGGTCTTTAGAGAAATGAACGGATTGAGCCGTGATCATTAGTGGGACAATAGCCTGCCCCTAGGATGAACATTTCCACTCCTTATATATATATTTCCTCCAATAGTTCTCTGGGCACTGAAAAAAAAATTCAAAATATTAGCTCAGTTGAGAGGCCCTGGTGGGTCCATTCTTTCTCCTCACTCTATCTCTCTCTGGTTGCAAATAAATAAAATATTTTTTTTAAAAAGAAAGAAAATATTAGCTCAGTTGAAAATTTTAATTTTTTATTTTATCTTTATTGCCCTGAATTAGATACATTGATTGAGTAAATATTGTGCTTATACTTGTGCAATGGAGGAGCCAAAGCCTAGGGGAGGCAATCAACAGCTAATAAATTCGTCCAAATAATCCACTCAGTGAGGGGAGCCCTTAACTGGAACTAGGGACTTAGGTCGATATGCACTGGGAGCCGGACTCTTGGGCCCCCAAGGAGTGATGCGATCTCACTCTCCGATGGAGATTCTGTTTGTATCTTTCAGAATGCAGCGAGACAGCTATGACTCTTCCAACCCACCAATGAACCGCAGGCCGGTAACTGACATCCTGGGCAAGAGATGAGCCACCCCAGACCTACCGTGGAGGATCCATATGGAACCCCACAGAGAATGATGGGATGAACAAGTGACCCATAGTCACAGCCAGTCGACACAAGATAAGCCAGTGAGACAGATACCAATGATTTTGGACACAACCTAAAGCAGAAGTACAGAGACACCTAAGTCCTCAACAATAAAACAGCCTTAATACTCACCCACCATGGCTCAGGGAACTGAGTGGAAGAGGGGGCAGAAAGATTGTGAGAGCCTTGGTGGGGGAGAATATCCAGAGATGTGGCCCCCCTCAGTAACAACATACTAGGGCCAGGAGAACCGGGCTGACTCCTAGGCTATCCATGGCCCCCTGCCCCAAGGACTGATCAGACGGCCCACGGAGGAGGATATCCAGCTGATTGGGGATGGGGAAGAGGAGCATTGGGGAGCTGGGGATAACAACTCATTGTTTGCCCATTAATAATGTAACTCATTATGAACAATGAAAAAAATATTGTGCTTATATTCCCATTTCCCTCCTCCCAGTCCCCAATCCACTGGGTATCCTCCTCGGTGATCATACTGGATCAAGCCATGTGGCAAGGGGTTATGGATAGCACAGGAGGCATCAAAGTTGCCCCCCCTTTATGAATTGTAGCTGAGGGGGTAATGTCTCTGGATATTCTCCCCCACCATGGCTCTTACATTCTTTCCGCCCCCTCTTCTGCTCAGTTCCCTGGGTGATGGAGGGTGAGTTTTAAGTCTGTTTCATTGTTGTTGTTGTGACCTTAAGGAGTCTCTGTGCTACTATTTTAAGTTGTGTTGGAAGTCGTTGGTGTCTGTCTTGCTGACTTAACCTGGGATGACTGATTGTCTGTAGTTATAGGTCTCTTTCTTTTTTTTTTAATATATATTTATTGTCCATAATGAGTTACATTATTTAGTGGGTAAACAATGCGTTGTTATCCCGAATTCCCCAATCCCCCCCCCCCATGCCTGATCAGTTGGATATCCTCCTTCGTGGGCTCTCTGTATTAGTCCTTGTGGCAAGGGATCCTGTATATCCTAGTACTCAGCCTGGTCTTCCTGGCCCAAGTGTGTTGTTACTGATGGGTATAGGTCTCTTTCTTGCCCCGCCACTGTCTCAAGTGTTTGAAAATTTTAATTTTTGAGACAAGGTCTCACTTTGTAACTCAAGTTGGTCTGGACCTCACCATGTACACCAGGTTGACCTTGAACTCATGATCCTCCTGCCTTAGCTTCCTGAGTGCTGAGGACTAGTACATTTAGCTTGAAACTGTCTCCTTCTCTCTGACTCTATCTGTCTTTCTCTGCTGAGGATGGAGCCCATAGCTTTCTGTATGCTAGGTAAGTGCTCTAGCATGGAGCTACACTTTTATAAATTATTTTATTTATTTATTTGAGAGAGAGAGAAAGAGAAAGAGAGAGGGGCAGACAGAGAGAATGGGCGCACCAGGGCCTCCACCCACTGCAAATAAACTCCAGACCCATGTGCCACCTATGGGCACTGGGGAATCAAACTCTGGTCCTTCTGCTTTGCAGGCAAACACCTTAACCACTAAGCCATCTCTTCAGCCCTGGAGTTACACTTCTATCCTCTAACAATGACCACTTCAAATGAGTCAATAATCAGACACGTGACAATGAGTCTGCATAAAGGATCAAGTAGGAGTGACATAAATATATTAAATGATGTACAAATTTGTTGAAAATCAGGAAGTTACAACTGAAAATCAGAGTTACCATTCATATTTCTTAGAGGGCTAGAACTGTAAACATTCACTAAAACCAAGAATTAAAATGGCTTTGGATGAGGAGTTGAGACACTGTCCTCTGGACATGAGGTGACCAGCCCATTCGTGACCTATAGTGGCTGCTGGCTGTCATGACCTCCACAAGGCCTGCACATCCCTGAGCCCCTCAGCATTTTGATATAGATGATGGAGAAGGGAAAGAAAAAGACACGGAAATAGCAGGACTCGTTGGCAAGAGAAGAGGGGTCATGGGCATGAGGGAGCGGAGAAGGTGTTGGAGGGTATTATGACCAAATTACAGTATGTTCACCGCATTAATATTCTCAATCAAAATAGGGATAGGGCTGGAGAGATGGCTCAGCAGTTAAGGCCTTGCCTGCAAAGCCTAAGAGAACCGGGTTCAATTCCCCAGTGCCTATGTAAAGCCAGATGCACAAAGTGCCTCGTGCATCTGAGTTTGTTTGTAGTGGCCAGAGGCCCTGGCTTACTCTCTCTCTCTCTCTCTTTTCTCTTGAAAATAAATAAATAAAAATAGCTTAAAAATAGGATTTGAAAATTAAGTCTGTGGAGCAACTGGAAGAGAGTAGAGTGCACATTGCTAGTGATCAGACCAGTTGGAAACCAATTTAGCAAAAAAGGTAGACAATACCTGAGGTCTTCTGGCGTCCACATGTGCATGCCTGCACACACACACACACACACACACACACACACACACACACACACACACACACACACAAACAAAAACAATAGCAAAAGCCCTGCCATCAGCTTCTGACTCCAGTCCTCTGCAAAGTCGCCCACATTTGAACACCCAGATGTTATTTAGGGTGAGAACAGCCTGAGGTCCTGGCAGTGGGTGCAGAGAGGGTCACGTGCCCTATCCCGAATGTCAATCACATTGGATTCTACTGGTTTGCACTTCTTGTGCGGAGAGAACCATAGTTCTGGCAGAATGATACCAACTTTTCAAAAACCCATTTTGCTACAGTGTTGACCAATTGTTCAGAAACCCAGTTTGACCAAACTGTTTGGGGAGTGTTTATAGAAGCCCCCCCACATGTCTGCAGCTAGACATGTCTCTATTTCTGAGTCCCCAGCTTAAAAACAGCTAAGACACTGGATGCCAAACTTCAGCCCAGAGTGAATTTTTACGACTTGAGCCGTAAACCTATGAAATTAGGGGTTTAAAATGGAAATGCTGACACAATCTTTGCACTTCGTAGAATGTCAAGTGCTGGTGGTGGTGGCGGTGGGGGTGCTTTCTGCTTGCTTGCTGCTGCTGGCCCCTACTGTGTAGGGAAACTTCTCGTCCAGCTTACTTTACTTTGGGGCCTCTGATTCTGTCCTCAGACCTCCCTGGGCCCCATGAGGCCTGGCTGGAAAAGGCAGCTCAGATCCAGGCCCATCTGGAGACGTTCAAGTGGGAAGCCTGGGCAGGCTTACAGAGCCCAGCCCACGGAAGCCTCCCGGCTTTGCAAGCTCTCTGGTGCTGCCTTGGATGGCTATTCCCCAGACCTTCTGAGTCTCAAACCTTCACCGTGACTCTGAGAGACCCTCGTGGGTCTCTGTTTTCACTAGGGTCAGCCACACCTTCTTGTGAGTCCCTCTGCCTGAGTTTGCAGCTCGCTTTGGCTGGCACTGAGCTTGCGTCCTCCTAGAAGGAAAGCTCTATGCAAAGCTTTTTCCTTCCTGGCAGCAAAATGACTGGAGTCAGTTGCAGCCCGAAGGTTGCTTGGAAGTGGCCTGGCTTCAAACATGAACACTGAGTCAGACTGCCTGGGCTCAGAGCGTCATAACTCCCCTAATAGGACTGCTGGGAGACGAAATGAGTTAACATGGGCTCTCCCCAGTGGTCCTGCTGAAGGTGGTGAAGAGAGAGGCGGAACCTGAGGAGCAGGAAGGGATCATGGGAGAGAGGGACGAGAAGAACACAAAGGACAGCTTCAAGATAACATTTCACTTGCATCAAGCTTGACAGCTTATAGTCTTATTTAATCACAGCACACCTGTAAAATAGATTCATCTCTTTTTAATGAGTGTATAATATTTCATTGCATGTGTGTGCATGTGTGTAGGTGTGCATGTGGAGGTCAGAGGTTGATGCCTCCTGGTGTCTTATCTTACACTTTGAGACGTAATCTCATCCTGATCCTAGGAAACACTAGCTGGCCAGCAAGCCCTAGGGATCCTCCTGGCTCTGCCTCCCCAGGACTGGGATTCCAGGCACCCACAAGCCCACCTGGTTTTTATGTGGGTGCTGGGGCTCGAACTCAGGTCCTCATGCATGCACTGTACCTAGTGAGCCATCGCTTCAGTAGCCATCTCTGTTTTAAAGACTGTCGCTCAGCAGGGGTAAGTGGTTTGGCAAAGATATATTCATAGGAAATGAAAAATTAAGGCTTGAACCATGTCCTGGTACAAACTTTGGCACTTTGAACATTCTTCCAGGGAGCACCAAGCAGGGGCCGTGGAGTCCTCATTACCTGGTGGCTTTTAATTTAAATGACTGGTGTTATACCTTTAAAAATGGCTTTCTAAAGAAAGTGTATCCCATTTCTCCATCCTGCAGAAGTCCAGACAGTAACCTGGTATTGGAACACCAAGGCACAAGGCAGAAGGGGAGCTGGTGGGTTTAGTTTTTACTGTTTTGCGCAATGCTGGGGATCAGACCCAGGGCCTTTCTCATCCAGACAAGCTCTCTACCACTCAACTACATGCCAGCCTTCCATATTACTTTGAAAATGGAATTAAATTTTCTAAGCTAATTTCTGTTTCTTTTATACTTTCTCCATTGTTAGTTTTAGTCATTTTTCTTTTCCTCTGAGATTATTTTATAAAATCTTTCAGTCTGTGATCAGAATTTAATTGGAAAATAATACAAACAGCATGGACAAAAAACTCTTTTGCATGTTTCTGTAGAATTGGCTAAGATGTGAAATAGTTAGATGATGAAGCTAATTTGTGACAGTCTCAAAGGAAGGTTTGGTCTGTCATAGGAGCTGTCACCCCTTCTGTGCCACAGAGAAGACTTTTGTACATTGTTACCACCTGAAAGCTGCTCCTCTCCACTCTCTTCCCCTCTCCTCCCCTCCCCTTCCCTCCCCTCCCCTCCTCTCCTCTCCTCTTCTCTCTTCTCCTCTCCTCTCTACTCCCCTCTCCTCCCTTCCCCTCCCCTCTTCTCCCCTCCTCTCTTCTCCACTCCCCTCCTCTCCTCTTCTATTCTCCTTTCCTCCCCTCTCTCTTTCTCCCCTTCTTTCTCCCTCCTCTCCACAACAGAGTCTTGCTATTATACCCTAAGTAGGCCTTTTATTCAAGATCCTCCTTCAGCCCTCCAAGTGCTGGGATTATAGCATGCACCACCATGCCCAGCTGAAACTATTCTTTTTGAGAGAACAGAAGAGAGAGAGAGAGAGAGAGAGAGAGAGAGAGAGAGAGAGAGAATGAACAAATGGGTAGGAGCAAGAGGTATCAAATCCACGCAGGTAGGAAGTGGGGGCCGTGACCTTCATTTGGCAAGGAGCATGGTGAAAGGGAGTGAGCATCATATGTCACAGCTTTATGTAGTTCTGCTCAGGAGCAGATGGCAGATGGGGAGTAGCACTCTTAGGATAGTGGAAATATAGTTCGAAACACTGCAATTATATATATATTTAATTATTTATTTGCAAGAAGAGAGAGAGATAGAGAGAAGAGAGAAACAGAGATAATGGATGTGTCAGGGCCTCCAGCCACTGCAAAGGAACTCCAGATGCATGCACCACTTTGTGCATCAGGCTTTCCGTGGGTACCGGGGAATCAAACCCGGGTTGTTAGGCATTGCAGGCAAGCACCTTAACTGCTGAGCCATCTCTCCAGCTCCCTCCATTCTCTTCTTTGAGACAGAGCCTCGCATTGAACCTCGAGCCCTTATTCTTCTTATTTTTATTGCTAGCTAGCAAGTCCTGGGGTCCCCCTATCTCTGCATTACCACTTTGGGATTATAGACACATGCAGCTACTCCTGGCTTTTACATGGGTATTGGGGATTTGAACTCAGGTTTTCATTTTGCACCGCAAGCACTTTACTGATTGAGCCATCACCCAGCCCAAAGGGACTGTAACTAAATATTCCATTTTGAGGTTGTAGGCAGAGAAGCTGACAATCTTCTGTACATAGAATTAGACATTTGGACAAAGTAGACCAGTGAGAAATGGATGATGGCCGGAGACAGGCTCAGCAGGCAGCCTCCTCCTAGACATTAAAGAAGAGGGTCTGAAGGCACCGGGAGAGAGGCATCCCACAGAACCCCAGCAGAAATGTGCTATTTACTATTCTAGCTGCTCTTAGATTTGCTTAAATTAAGTAAAATAGAGTTTATTCTATGATATACATGCAGTCTTTACACATCTAGTCAATCCATTAAAAGGATCAGCGAGATCTTTTTCTAAGTCTCAATGAAGTTTTGAGATCAAGCAAACTACTTAACTATTGATGGTGCTTGAACCAAATGTATTCTGACTTAGAGATTTGTGTGTCATTTGTGCCATGTGTTCATGTTTGTGTAGGTGGAGGCCTGACATCAAGATTGGGTGTCTTCCTCAATCACTCTCCACCTATTTTTTGAGGCCAGGGTCTTTTTTTTTTAAGGGAATTTATTTTATTTAATTTAAAATAAACATTTTATTTATTAATTTTCAAGCAGAGAGAGAGAGAGAGAGAGAGAGAGAGAGAGAGAGAGAGAGAGAGAGAGAGAGAGAGAGAGAGAGAGAGAATGCACCAGGGCCACCACCTTGTGGGTCTGGTTTATGTGGGTCCTGGGGAATTGAACCGGGGCCTTAGGCACTGGAGGCAAGTGCCTTAACCGCTGAGCCATCTCTCCAGCCCGAGGCAGGGTCTTTCATTGGCCTGGGGCACACTGATTTCACAGACTAGATAGCCAGCAAGCCCCAGGGATTCTCCCTCTGGGAACTGTAGGTGTGTAATGCCTGGTTTTTCACATGGATGTTGTGGATCTGAACTGAGGCAGGCTCTCGTGCTCATGCAGCAAGCAAGTTACCCACTGAACCACCTCACCAGCTGCTTGCAGTTGAAGTTTTGATGTAAAAAGTTGGCAGACACCAGGCATGGTAATGCATGCCTTTAATCCCGGCACTCAGTAGGCAGAGGTAGGAGGACCACCATGAGTTCAATGCCAGCCTGAGACTACATAGTGAATTCTAGGTCAGCCTGGACTAGAGCAAGACCCTACCTTGAAAACAAAAAACAAAAAAAGGAAGGAAGGATTCAGAGTGGTGCCTGATGAAGGATGCAAGTGTGCATAATGATGTTTATGTGACTGACTTTTTATACCTTTATGCGGCTGCCTTATCAACCAGAGACTTTTCTTCTTTGCTTTTTCTTTTTCGAGGTAGGGTTTCGCTCTAGCCCAGGCTGACCTGGAATTCGCTTTGTAGTCTCATGCTGTCCTTGAACTCACAGAGATCCCATGTAGGCTGTCTTTGTTTTTCTAACAGGTGAGGAGTTACAGCCAAACCCATCTCTCAGCCTCTCATAAATCCACTGAGGTCTCATTGTTGCTATAATTTCTCTCATTAGGCTGAACATCTCACCTGAGCAAGCAAGCATCTGAATCTATCCAGAAACTCAGCTAAATACAGATGGAAAGGAAAAACATGAAGGCTAAGGAAAGAATAAAGCTGGACCCATCACCCTGGTGTCTAGGACTTCATTTTAGACTTTGCATGGATTTTCTCTATTCTATCAACGATCGATTTGTAGTTCAGAGCAGTGGGATTAGGACTCAGACTATAAGGAGTTGGGGATCTCAGTGGGCAAGAGTGTTTGCTGAACAGGCAGGAGGACCTGGATTTGACCCCTAGCACCCATCTGAGCATGGCTGGAGAGATAGCTCAGTGGTTAAGTGCACTTGCTGTACAGGTATGAAGGCCTCGAGGGGGCCTGAGGCTGCCTAAGTCTGCACGTGGCCACGTAGGCCTGTAACCCCTGTGCGATGGGGAGTGGGGACCAGAGAATCACCAGGGCTCACAAACCGCAAGCTCAGAATCAGAAAGAGACTTCACTGCAAGGAAAAGACAGGTGGGTGGTTGTGGAGGGGAACACCCAATGTGTTCTTCAGGCTGCCACAGATGAGCCATGGGGCACTGCAGGTAAACATAGGGGCTCTACAACTCACATCCATGATACCTATGATACCTTATAACACACACACATCCTATCCCCTCCCACACCTACAATAACTAAATAAAAACCAGGCATGATGTACACACCTGTAACCCCAGCATTGAGGGAAGCTGAGACAGGAGGATTCCTGGGGTTCCCTTGTCAGCCAGCCCAAAAATCAGGAGCTCTGGGTTCAGGGAGAGAAGGAGACAGAGTGATTCAGAAGGACAACCAGTATCTTCCTCTGACCACACACACGCAGATCTACACACACATGTGCACAGGTCATACACACACCTCAGGCTGTACGCACATCGAAGCAACAAGATTCATACTTTAAAACTCATGTTCTTTCTACCACATCTCACTTTCCCAAAAATGGTCTCTGAATAACTTACAAGTAGGAATCCTAGATATTCCTTGATTTCTAATGGGGCTCTGTCTCATAAGCTCATTATAAGTTGAAAATATCAGGTCAAACCTGCATTTAACACATCTGTGCTACCAGACCTCATAGCTTAGCCTTAGCCAACCTTAAAAGGTACTCAGAAAACCTACACTAGCTTACAGTTGGGCAAAATCACCCAGCAGAGCCTGTTTAATAATGGCCAGTCAATGCTGACTGCACAGTGCACTATAGAATATTGTTTCCCTCCCCACTTGAGACTGACAGACCCATGGGGTGATACTGAATAGGTATCATCATTCTGGGCAAAGATCTGAATTCAAAATGCGAAGTTTTTAATGACTGCATAGTGCTTTCATGTCACCGGAAAGTTGGAAAATCACGGAGTTGGATACTGTCTGGATTTTATGCATGTGGTGAACAAAACTCGTGTAGAACTTGGTCGCTTTCGCTTTATACGGAATTCATGTCATGGCTGTCTGTTCATAAGCCCAGAGATGATTGGACAGAAGTAGAAAATTTAAAAAAGGATCGACATGGAGCCCAATGGTAGACTACTTGCCAAGTGTGCACAAGGGCCTGGGTTCACTCCTCAGCACCATCAACAAGGTGGAAGTGTTTAGTGAGTCAATCCGCTTACTCTAGTGCTGGAGAGTATGACAGAAAACCAGAAGATATAAGAACAGGGCTGGGGAGATGACTCAGTGGTTAGAGGCGCTTACTCTGCAGCCTTCTGAATAAAGTCCGGATCCCCAGTACTCATGTAAAGCCAGATGCTCAGTGGTACATGTGTTTGCAATACCACCATGCCTGCTACAAAGGGAGATGGAGTCAGGAGAATCTCCCAGCTCATAGGCCAGCTAATCTGGGTGCAGAAGAAGACAGGCCCGTCTCGAAACAAGGTGGCAGGAGAGAACCTGCAACCCAAGCTATCTTCTGACCTCCACGTGCACACCATGGCATGCGCACGCCCAGACACACATGTCATGCATACACACAGGCACACACAAAATAAAAAGATAGGAGAATGAGACCGTTCAATCGAATCAAGTCTTAACATTAACACTAATGACAACGATTGTTTAAATATCATCTACTGTGTTCAGCGCTGTGCTGCCTGGGACAATCTTAAAAGCACTTTTATTTGCTCACAATGAGGCTCTGCATGAGATTTTATCTATGAAGTAGTTTGGCAGGAAACACACTTGAAAAACAACTGTATTATATCACATAATCCTCAAACCAGTGCTGCTGAGTGTGAGTCTACCATCCCCGTTTTATAGATGAGAAACTTCGGCTCAGAAACATTAACAAGTTTGCCTCAGATCACACAGCTATTAACAGTGGGAGCCAGGATGCAAAGTGAGGCCTGCTGGCTCCAGATCCCGGGCTCTCGTCACTGTGGTGGCGCCCAGTTTCTATAGAGATGGCTCTGGGTCGTTAAAGGAAGATTAACTGGACTGTGTGAGGAGAACACTGCTGCAGTGGCAGGGCCTGGCCAGAAGAAGCCTTGTCTGTCCATCACAACCAGACACGACAACTGGGGAGCTAGCAAACAGCCCAAGTCCTGACACCTCTCCCAACTCTCTCTTCTTATTAGTATGATTTTGTAACTTTCGTGTGTCTTTCTGGTAGATGATCTTAGGCATCCTCTGGCTGGACAGCTTGAAGAAATTCCAACTCACAGAGGGCTCTCTCAGTCTTCGTGAGAACGGTCCAGTTTTCAGTGTGGGTTTGTCCTGCCTGCCTTGGTGACAAGGATTTTATTGAAACATGATTCATTAGGAGACTGATCCATAGGCATAGGCTTAATTTGTGACTTATTCTTCATAAAAGCATACTTTTTTATGATGAAGAATCCGTGGGCTGCGAAAGTGGTATCTTTCCTAAGAGCTTGGTAATGATACTGTAGGAGGGAGAAATGGTTATAAATCGTCCCTCAAATCCCTTCAAGGTTGAAAGGTAAGTAGTAACTTGTCACCTTCAGAACGCATTGGATTTACAAGTTTATCCTCAAATAGGTTCAGGCCCGAGAGTAGACCTCATTAAACTTAATCATATCAATCTGAGGACCTAGTAAAGTTGGGTCAGCAGTGGTTGCTCTCAGAGGGTCGGGGCATGCTTCAGACAAGAATGCACTCTCTTTGGAGACACGCATACCCTAGCCAGATAACAGCCGGGGATTTAGGAGAGATTCGCTGGAGACACAAGGAGTCCTTAATACCGACAATAGATGGAGAGACGATCCCAGAACCAAACACACAGCTCATAAAACTACCGAGGTTCAGGGTCAGACCACAGCTAACTGCAGAATCACCCAGAACATTACTGGTTCTGGTTTTTAAAATCAACTGAAACTTGTATGTAATAAGTGACCAGTTTGAGGCTCCCAGGGCTGGGCTTGCAGACAGCAAGGGGACAGAGGGACCCTGTTCTGCGCCTGTCATTTAGATGTGGGAAGATAGCACAGGAAGAGGCAGGGGAGAGAAGGAGGGACATGAAAAGCTTAGACTGGCCTGATCAGAGAAGTGATGAAGAAACTCTCATTTGCCACACAGGGCGGTGAAAGGGAATGTTGGATTTGAAGTTTTCAATTCTCAAACCTCGTGAAACACAAAAAAGTACCAGGAAACTTCAGAGTAGATACATTTCTTTTCTCTCTTTAATTATCCTAGAGTCTACAAGCCCCTTATGAGCAAAAATAACATATGTCATTCATCTTTATTTTCCCTACAAAGCCTTGCGCAGAAATATACACAGGAGGGTCTTGATGGACCCTTGTGGGTTTCACATCTTCACCTCTACAAGGAAGGCGCTGTCCCAGCATTCCAACGCTTCCCACGTTGATTTTTGAGACAGGGCTTCTCACTATGCAGCCCAGGCTGGATTCGAATTCACTATCCTTCTGCCTCAGCCTCCCTGTGTGTGGATTATAGACATGTGTTCCCATATTTGGTAAACCCCAAAACTTGAAAAGAAGGGTGAAGAGACATACTTCCTACTTCAAAGGAAGTCCCCCTGCTGTACAGAGAGGCCAACATGGCAATCCTCCTACCTCAACCTCCCAAGTGTTCCGATTAAAGGTGTGAGCCACTATACCCAGCTGGTCTGATTTGATTTTGTAATAACTAGTTTCTTTAATTATACTACTGCTTATAACGTGCATTTTAACAGCTCCATTGAGATATTGTTCGCATGCTGCACAAGTCACCATCTTTTCCGTGTGAATCTGTGTGATATGCATTCATATGTATATGTCTGTTTATGAGTGGGTACACGTATGTGTGGGGGGTGTGGAGTCCACAGATGGGTGTGGCCACACCCAGCTGTTTATGTGGATCCTGGGATTAAACTCAAGTGGTCTCTCAGGCCTCCTCAGCCCTTAATCCTTACACAGGAAGTGCTCTTAATTACTGGGCCATCCCCAGGTTTTTGCATGTTTTCTAATTTCATTTCATTGTGGTAAATTATCCTGGTATTATTTTTATCCCTTTATAACACTGAGGCTTATTTCATGGTCTAACATGGTCATTTTTTTTTATAGCTGTAGCTTCAGATTCCTCAGATCATGAAAAATCTTAACACAAGAGAACAAAACACCATCCAACAGGGCTCCAACTCCAGTTTTCCACTCACAACACAGCCTTGGAAAGTCCATTTCCTTCAGTGCCCCTGTCTGTACCAAAAGGACAAATTTAGAGAACTTCAAAGCTCAGGGCTGGTTTTACTTTCTAGGTCTCACAACTAGAATAAATCCCTTAATTTCTCTGAAGCAAAGTTTCTTAATTTTTAAAGTGTGTTGTGTGGGGGGGTGTGCTGCAGAGAGGGAACTGAAGAGATGGCTAAGTGGTTAAAGCCACCTATTTAGAAAGCCTGATGGCCTAGGGTTTGATTCCCTGGTACTCACCTAAACCCAGATACGCAAAACACACATGCATCTGGAGTTCATTTGCAGTGGCAAGAGACTCTGGTGTGCCCATACTCACTGCCCCCTCTCTTTCTCTTAATCTTTGCTTGCAAATAAATAAATAAAAATAAAGTGGGAATAAAAGGCTGGGATTATAGATCAATTGGTAGAGTGCCTGCCTTTGAGCCTGTATCTAATAAACAGGGAGTGGTGGGAAATGCCTATGATTCCAGCATTTGGGAGGTGCAGGCTAGAGGGTCAGAGTTCAAGGTTGTTGCAGTCAGCTTTCTAGTTGCTGCGCAGAGAGAACCCAAGCAAAAGCGGCTTGTAGAGGAATGGGTTTATTTGGCTTACGGACTCGAGGGGAGACTCCATTCTGGCAGGGAAAACGATGGCATGAGCAGAGGGCTGGACATCACCTCTGCCACAGCACTGCAAACAGCGGCAGGAAGGTGTGCCAAACACTGGC
>PVHP010039306.1:0-16346 GCA_004024765.1 Zapus hudsonius | reverse complement strand
GGTGTGGAGCCAAAACACAGCTCCTTCACCTGGCCTTGCCTAGGATCAAGGGGTCTGAGCGTGCCAACGAAGGACATTTTTATTCTAAAAGCTATGGCAATTAAATTTACTACTTATCATAGAATGCATATATGATTGGTTGTGTGTGTGATGAAAGCTACCAGAGAAATAAAGAGAAAGTAATAAAATCATGAATTATAGATATTATTATCTATTCATCAAGTATACCAAAAATACACAGGCATATGAGTTTTTGATAAGATAGATTCAATGGATATTAAAATGTTTTGTTCTCATCTCAACCTGTAACTGTACCTTTGTCTCTATCACATTTTAATTCTTGTATCTTTTATGCCAGATATGTGCTCAAATAAACAAGTATACTACCATATAAAATCAAGATATTCTTCCTCTCTTCCTGAGTTGTCTTCTGTATGAAATGTTTTACTCAACTCCCAAGTTACTAACGTCTGGAAAGCAGACATTCTTTTCTGTGTATGATCAGGAGGAAACATTTAGCTGCTACTGGAAGCTCACCAGATGGGAAGCCAAGTAGGACATAATACTGATGCACCCAGGGGTGATAGTTAGAAAAATCCAAGTGCAGAAAACCATCATTTCTCAAACAATCCCTGAGATATAATCTGCTCTGGAACTTTCTATTGCACTGTTCAATCAATCCTTTTGATCATTCAGGCAACTTTAAATAACTTTTATTTTTACTTATTAATCTCTTAACGAGCCTCAATAAATGAAAACCATAATGTTTTAGTGGAAAAATGAAAAAAACATCCTCTGTCCTTTCCTGATGCATCATTAAAGGCAATTAAATTCCCTTACTTTAAACTTACTTGAGGTAACTAGCAATGCTACAAAATAAATACTAAAAATCATATTTCAACTAGCACCTGATTCCAAAGGAAATGTCTGTATATTCTCTGACTTTTACAATTGTATTCCACTTTATACATTTCTGTGCTAGGAAGATTATGCATGAATTATACTACATTAAAACTAAAATGTGGTTTGTGTCATTTGACATGACAACACTGGAGTTCAGAGTCAATGTGGAGGTAGGGCACCATATGTTTTGTTTCATAAAGGTCTCAGAGTGGCTTACATTATTTTCCTGTTAATGTACAAAGTTAAAGTCTTGGGATCAATTATACAACATCACATATTTCTTGATAAATGGTTTTCACTATGAGTTGCCCATTATTAATGTTTAAAAAGCTATGCAAATACACCATTGTTCATCCTTCATTTTATTTGCCTTTCACAAGCCCTTGCCACTCTTAAGCTTCGTAACTGTGAATAAAGGCATTTACACAATAATATATTAGTATGTGTGGTAATAGGATAATTGCGTCTTGAAGTACTTCATCAAAACCTTGCTACCTTTAAGAAATGAGTTTTTTTTTTCTTTATTGTCCATAATGAGTTACATTGTTTAGTGGGCCAACCATGAGTTGTTATCCCCAATTCCCCGTTGCCCCCCTTCCCCATCCCCAGTCAGCTGGATATCCTCCTCCGTGGGCCGTCTGGATCAGTCTTTGTGGTAGGGGACTATGGATAGCCCAGTCTTCAGCCGGGTTCTCATGACCCAAGTGTGTTGTTACTGAGGGTTGCCAAGTCTCTGATATTCTCCCCCACCACAGCTCTCACATTCTTTCCACCCCCTCTTCCGCTTAGTTCCCTGAGTCGTGGTGGGTGAGTATTGAGGCTGCTTTAGTGTTGTGAGCTTAGGGGTTTTCGTGTCAAGATTTGTTGGTTTCTGTCTCACTGGCTTATCCTGTGTTGATTGAATGGCTGTGGCTGTGGATCCCTTGTTCATCCTGTCATTCTCTGTGGGGTTCCATATGGATCCTCCCCCGTATGACTGTGGTGGTTCATCTCATGCCAGGATCTCAGCTTTCTGCCTGCGGTTGGTTGGTAGGGTTATATGGGCCACAGCTCCCTCACTGTATCCTGAAAAATACAAACACAATCTTCATCGGAGAATGAGATCAGTATCGGTTAACAAATATACAACAATCTGGATTACCTAGCTTCTATTTTTAGTAGCTTCCCCGGCAGTCACTCGCATAGTGCATCTTTTCTTGGGAGCCCAAGAGTATGGGATCCAGTGCATATCGCCCTGAATCCCCGGTTCCAATCAAGGGTTTCCCTTCACTGAGTGGAATATTTGGCCGAATTTAATAGCTGTTGATTGTCTCCCCCAGGCCCAGGCTCCTCCATTGCACAAGTGCTTTTTTAATTTTTTTTTTCAAGAGAAAGGGAGAATGGGTGCACCAAGTCCTCCTCCAACTGCAAATGAACTCCAGACACAAGTGCCACTTTGTGCATCTATCTTTACATGGGTACTAGGGAATCAAACCTTGGCTGTCAGGCTTTTCAAGCCAGAGCCTTTCTCTCTGAGCCGTCTCTCTAGCCCAAAAATGTATTATTTTTGGTTGCCCTATAACTGTATGGGTTAGTTTGTGGATCAAAGAAAAAAAACATTCTAATAACTTTGATTTAATTTTACAATTTCAAATATAATGAATAATGTATTTAGAAGTATTTTTTTCTGAATATACAAATAATCAATAACAACACAAGTTTCAATAGATTTTCCTGTTAGGTTGGCTGGACCGTTGAGTCTTCTGACTCATGAATATCACTTGGAATGAAAGCACTGGTCTTTTCCTGAGAAACTCTAGCCATACCCCACACCCTCTTGAAACAGAGACTGAGACCAGGTCACAGATACAGGCGGCTTATCTGTGACGTTTAAAGGAAGAAAGTGGGATGGAAAAGGAATGAATGATTTCTGCTGGTGTCCCTGCTGATCACTTGAGCTCTTGAAGAACCTTGGAGAAATGGGACACAGAGATCAGGGTTGTCCTCACAAAAGGATTATAAGCCACTTGCCCATTTCCCATCCACAGGTACTTGAGGTTCCCTCCAGCCTGTGACAACCCTTAAACCTTAAGATTGGATCTGCTTGAAATTAAGTGATTTTTTTTCCTCTGGTTCCTGGGAAGGAACTAAAAGCACATTTCCTGTGCCTCATGAGCTGAAGAGAAATGCTCAGAAGAGTTGCAGCAACTGCACTGCCGTGTCTGCCACATTGTTTAAGCAAAAGTTTTTTAAAGGTAAACATAAGCCATCAATTAAAGTATCCAGTGAGTAAAAGTATTTATTCAGAAACTGACCAGAACTACTCAGCATAACTAAGGAAGAAACAAAAATTATGCATAACTGATTTTTTTTGGGGGGGGGAGATTCGAGGTAGGGTCTCACTCTAGGTCAGGCTGACTTGGCATTCACTATGTAGTCTCAGGTTGGCCTCAAACTCACAGCAATCCTTCTGATCCTCCTACCTCAGCCTCCCAAGTGCTGGGATTAAAGGCATGTGCCAACATGCCTGGCCTCTACATAGCTTTTACTTCACTCCATCAGGCACATTTAAGTGTGACCAGACATGAAATTCGTGTCTCTCAGACAATCATGTAGCAGAATCCCCATGATTACAGATGGTTTCACTCATGTCCCTTATTCCAAACAACCTCATTATGAAAAATCATATGGAAAATTTCAAATTGCCTTAACAAGAGCTGAACAAGTCCTTAATTGTGTGCCAGGGTAAGAAAAGTGAAGTTGTCATGAGCAAATTTGAAAGGAAGTAAAGGTTGAGTTTAACATGAGAAAGCCTGGGATCATGAAGACTGTTCATTGGTTAAAAGCTCTTGCTTACAAATACTGCCAGCCTGAATTCAGTATCCCAGATACCCATGTAAAGCCAGACTCTTGTTTGCAGCAAGAGAATTTGGTATGCTCATACATGCCATATATATATATTATGTGTGTGTGTGTGTGTGTGTGTGTGTGTGTGTGTGTGTGTGTGTGTGCGTGTGTGTGTGACGAAAGTCTATGGCCAGCTAGTTGGCAAAGTCAACTCTCTGTGCAGCCTCTAGTGAGCCTCTTTGGATAGTACCTTTGCTTGCAAGTTGGAATGATCTAAATAATTGGCATCTGTGGTGAATCCACCCCATGGTCAAACCTCCAAGCTTAAGAAAAATAGAAAAAGCATCTTTTAAAATGAAAGTAAAACTCTGGTTATGAGGATGGAGAAATGGCTCGGTGGTTAAGGCACTTACCTGCAAAGCCAGTGACCCAGATTCAATTTCCCAGTAGAGCCAGATACCAGATACACAAAATGATGAATGCATCTGGAGATTTTTTTACAGTGACTAGAGGCCCTGGCACCCCCCTCTCTCCCTGCAAATAAATAAATAGAAATATATTTTTTAATTCTGGTTATAGTGCTAGAAAGGAAAGTAATAATCACTTTTAGTTGATATCACTATATAAAAGAACACTGTGCGGCCGGGTGTGGTGGCACATGCCTTTAATCCCAGCCTACTGGATGCAGCGGTGAGAGGACTGCAGTGGGTTTGATGGCACCTTGAGACTCCATAGTGCATTCCAGGTCAGTCTGGGTTAGAGTGAGACCCTACAACCCCCCCACCACCACCACCAAAAAAATAAAAACACTATGGTGGTTTGAGTGAGATGTCCCCCTTTGCCTTGTGTGTTGAATAATTGGCACCCAGCTGATGAAAATTTGGGAAAATGGAACCCAGTGGGAAGAGTAGTGTTGCTGGGAATGGACTTGGGGTCTTATAGCCCATTCCCTTTGCCTGTAGTAACTCAGCTCATTCTTGCTGCTTTCTGCCAAGACGTGATACCCAACTTCTGTCATCCTTACCCTTCATAAGACTACCCTAGAGACTATAAACCTAAATAAATCCTTTTCTATCATCAGCTGCCTTGGGTCAATTGTTTGGTCCCAGCAGTGCAAAGTAACAACAACTGAAAATTTGTGCCAAGCATTGGGGCCCTTGTAGAATAAGCCTAACTAAGTGTTTGTCGGACTTTTGGAACTGATATGCAGGAGGGATATGGGAGGTTTTGGAACTTTGAGCTAGAGAAGTCTTGTAGTTCTGTAAGCAGAATGTGATGAATCATTCTGGTGAGAGTTTGAAATGCCTAAATTCAGAAAGAAATGTAGATAATGGGGACTTGGCTTATGGGGGGGGAGGGAGTTTTTCTGGATGGGGCTAAAAGCAGTTTGTGTGAGAAGCTGGCTGCATTCTGCCTATGCCCTGAGAACTTGAGAAAGTTGAATTTAAAAATAATGGAGTTGTGCATTTTGAGGGGACAGCAGCAGAAGGATATGAATGTTGTAAAGTTGGTAAACAGAGAAATGGAAATTTCATGACAGAGACTGCAGACATGAATTAACAAATTTGGTAGCCCACCTAGTACTGGATTTAGAAGTATGACAAATTCAGGAAAAAGAGAGTTGTTGTATTTTCTTTTTTTCTAATTATTATTTGTTATTTCTTACAATGAGTTGATATCCCCAATTCCACAATGCCTCCACTCCCATACCAATCAGCTGGATATCCTCCTCCATGGGCTGTCTGAATCAGTCTTTGTGGCAGGAGTAGAGGTTCTGGAAATATGACCTGATGATACTTCCAATCTCTTTGGGATCTGTTGTGATCTCGCCCTTGTCATTTTGTATTTTGTTAATTTGGGCCTTCTCTGTTTTTAGTTTGATTAAATTGGCCAGGGGTTTGTCAATCTTATTGACTTTTTCAAAGAACCAACTCTTTGATTTGTCTATTTTTAAAATTGTTTTCTTTGTTTCCAAGTCATTAATCTCTGCTCTGATCTTAATTATTTCCTTGCATCTCAAACTCGTAGGGTTGGATTTTTCCATCTGTTCTAATGACCTTAGGTGGGAGGATAGCTCATTGATTTGAGACCTCTCTGTCTTCATTATGAAGGCATTTAGTGCAATGAATTTCCCACTTAGGACTGCCTTCATTGTGTCCCACAAGTTATGAAAGGTTGTGTCCTCATTACCATTTGTTTCTAGGAAATTCTGGATTTCTTGTTTGACCCATTCATTGTTCAGGAGTGAGTTGTTCAGTCGCCAATATCTGTTGAAATTTTTGTATCTTCTCCCATTGTTAATTTCTAGCTTTAATGCATTGTGGTCTGATATGATGCAGGGGATTACATTGATCATCCTAAATTTGTTGAGGGATGATTTATGGCCCAGTACATTGTCAATTTTGGAAAAGGTTCCATGTGGTGCTGAGAAGAATGTATAATCTGAGTCCTTGGGATGGAATGTTCTATATATGTCTGTCATCCCAAGTTTGTCTATGGTGCTATTTAGCTGCTCTATTTCCTGCTTGTCTTTTGTTTGGACGATCTGTCTATTGATGACAGTGGAGTGTTAAAGTCTCCTTCTGTGATGGTGTTGGCATCTATATCTGCTTTGCTTTTGAGTAATTTATGCTTAATGAACTGAGGGGCCGTTGCATTTGGTGCATACATATTTACTATAGTGATGTCTTCTTGTATCGTTCCCTTGCCGAGTAGGAAGTGGCCATCATCGTCCTTTTTTATTGATTTCGGTTTAAAGTCTATTTTGTCAGATATTAGAGTAGGTACATCCGCTTTTTTGTTATTCCCACATGCCTGGAAAATTGTTTTCCACCCTTTTACTCTCAAGAGGTTGCTGTCTTTAGCGATAAGGTGTGTTTCTTGTAGGCAACAGATGGAAGGGTCCATTTTCCTGATCCAACCTGCTGTCCTGTGTCTTTTTATAGGAGAGTTGAGTCCATTTACATTCAAAGTTATAACTGTGAGGTTTGCTTTAAACACTGCCATGTTGGAGAGAATATGGAGGTTGGTATCTGAGCTGTTGTTTTTATCTCTTTGGTGTTACCTTGCTTGTTCTCTGTTCCTTTCCTGAGGTTGGATGTTTGTCTCCTCTGCATGTGATATCTTATGAAATATCTCTGAAGGCTTGGCTTTGTGTTCAAGTAATTGTAGAGCTGGTTAATTTCATGGAATACTTTCATTTCACCATCTATTATGATGGATAACTTTGCTTGGTACAGTAGTCTAGGTTGGAATCCATACTTCTTTAGGCCTAGGATCACTTTGTTCCAAGCTCTTCTGGCTTTTAAAGTTTCTATCGAGAAGTCTGACGTGATTCTGATGGGTTTTCCTTTATACGTGAGTTTCCTTTCTTTCGTTGCTCTAAGGACTCTCTCTTTATCCTTAATGTTTGGCATTGTAACTAAGATATGTCTTGGGGTGTTCCTCCTTTGGTCCAATTTATTTGGAGTCCTCTGTATCTCTTTTAGATGTACTTTTGAATTTTGTCAAGGTTCTGATTTCCCTCAAATTCTCCTCTGTTCTGTCTTCCATGTCCAAGGTTCTCTTTTCCCAGTGATTAATCCTATTGGTAAAAGATTCTAGAGATGTTCTTATTATTTCAATATGGTTTTTGTTTTCTGCAACTTCTTTTTGGGTTGTTTCTATCATCCTATTGAGATGCGATTTCATTTCAAGGTTTGATTTAATTACTTCTTCCTGACAGTCATTCTTATATTTGCAGATGTCTTCGGTTAATTTGGAAAGCTGGTTTTTGATACCTTCAGTTTGCTGGCTTGCCTTTAGTTCTGATATGTCTCTTCTGCAGTCCATTTGGTTCTCCTCTATTATATTAAGCCTGGTGGCAAAGCTAATGAGCTGACTTTGTACCCTTTCAATATATTGGTCCATCTTTTCTTGCATGCCTAACATTAAGTTCTCCTTAGGATCTGTGCCAGTATGAACAGGATTTAGTATCGTGTCATCCTAGGCCTGCCTCTGCTCTCTCTCTTTTGTGGTATTATTGTTTTCATTTGACGTGGTTTCCTCAGCTGGTGTAATATACTTGCATTGAGGTCTGCCCATTTCTATTCCACTTGAGGTGGTTGGAGGAATGTCTTTGAGATATCTGCAGGGGTCGGCGGGTGTGGGGGAATGGGGCTGTAGGAGTCGGCGGTTGTGGGGGATGGCAGGGGCAGTGGGCACTGGGGAAGGGTCAGGGGTCAGGGCTGTGGGGGTTGGTGGAAGAGTGGGGGGGTAGCAGACCCCCAGAGATCGCAGGTACAGGGGGTAGGGCCACCAGAGTGGGCAGGCAAGGGGAGCAGGCCTGCAGGGGTCAGCAGGCCCAGGGGATGGGGTTGGCAGGGGTAGGGGCGGAAGGGGGGGTGAGGCCACTGAGATCCCTGGAACTGGTGTTGCTGGGTTCTCAGAGTGCAGAGAGAAGGGCTGATGGGTTCCTCAGGAGCAGAAATGGAGAGGGGCAGATGCATTGGAGGCCAGAGGCTGGGAGGAGGGGCTACGTAAGAGGCCCCGGTCTGGGTCGGCAGGCGGCAGAGAAAGAAAAGAAGAAAGAAAAAAAAGTAAACAGCAGGCACCCTGGAGGCCGGAGGTCAGGGTGAGGGGCTACGTAGGAGCCCCTGTCCCGGTTGCGGGGAAAGAGAAAGAAAAAGAGGGAAAAAAGTAAACAAGGAAACAGACTAGCAAGGGGGTGGCGGGGCAGACGCTGGAGTCTGGAAGTCAGGGGAGGGGCTACATGAGAGCCCCCATCCTGGTGGGCCAGTGAAATGGAAAGAAAAGAAAAAAAAAACAAGGAAACAGACTAGCAAGGGGCAGGAGGCAGGGGGGCGGAGGGCGGGGCAGATGCGCTGGAGAGGGGAGGGGATACGTACAATTGGCAATGGAAAGAAAAAATATAACACTAATAAAAAAATAAAATTAAATAAAAGGAAAAAAAAATTGAAAAGATACGTAAGGGCCTGGGAGGGACGGGAAAGAGAGAGGGCTGGAGGGACAGGGAAGAAACCCAAGGGAAGCTGGCTGAGGTTGAAGGAAAGCCTCAGGCGGCCGGCAGGCTGAAGCTGCTCAGGCAGGGCTTGACGGCTTCTGAGGACTCATTGCCTCTGGCCAGTGCTGGTCCTCAATGGCGGCTTCCAGTCATGAGGATGCTGAGCCAGGAGGTGTCTGGAGCTCAGAGCGTGGCCGCAGCTTGTGTGGATCCCCGCTGAAAACCCTGACCCTTGTTTCTCGAGGGACACAGCGTGTCTGCTAGTCAGCCATCTTCCCAGCACCGTCCTGTTGCATTTTCAACATGGTTATTTGGAGATAGCCCCTAGGTGATGACATAGTCCCTGAATGGAGGCCATAAAGGGCATGGTATGGAACTACAAGGATGAACCATGGATTTCTGTAGAGACAGCAGAATTTTGAAAATTCTAGGACTATTGGATGACTGCCCAAAAAAGCTGCTCATACTGGCTCAGCCGGATCTGCCAGGAAAGTTAGTAGCTAATGCTGGAAAGGAGAAATATGGATTTCAGAGATTTATTTCCTTGAAGGCACGGAAGGTCCAGATGCCAGACATAGAGCTATAGGATTTTATTATGCCATGCTTGTTTTGTTTTTTAAATGTTTCATTGGTCCATTCTCTCTTGGAAATGTTTACTCTGTGCTATCGAATGTGTTTAACTTGCTTTGATCATACAGGGCTCACAGTTAAGATACCGTCTTGAGACCCAAATGACACTTTTTGGACTTTTGAACAGTTTTGGAATTGATCAAAATGATGGGGACTTTTAATTTGGACTGAATGCATTGTGTGTTCTAAGATTGCTGTGAATCTATGGGGGGAGGGTAGAATGTAGTGGTGTGAGGAATTATATGAGTGAGGTATTCCCCATACCCTCATGGCTTTGAATACTTGGTTCCCAGCTGGTGGCAATCTTGGAGGTGAAGCCTGGCTGAAGAAGGTGTGTTGCTGTGGGCAAGCTTAGGGGTATTATAGCCCACTTAGTCTTGCCAGCAGAAACTCAGTTCTGTTTTGCTGCTTTCTGCAGCAGCAGAATAAGATGCTAAGACTCTGAGATCCTTTCCCTACGATGATGAAACTTCCCCCTCAAGACTGTAGGCATAATAAACTTTCTTCTCATCAGCTGCTTTTGTGTGGAATTTTTGTCCAAATAAAGCAAAGGCAATTTCAACAGGCACTGAAAAGTCTATGAGTTTAAAATTGCAAACATGTATTATTCTTCATAATCATGTATACAGGATGGATTGTTCTGACCCAGGTCACTTTACCTGGAGCAGGATATTATGGAACAGGGTTCAGCAAACCTTCCCTTTAAGACAAGCTATGAACCAAATATTCTCTGCTTTTTATGAACCAAATATTCTCTGCTTCAGCTATTACTCTCCTCTGCTATAATGTAAAAGCAGCCATAGACAATATGTGAATTGGTAGACATAGCTGTGTTTCAATAAAACTGTATTTATATAAGCAAACTGGTAGATGAATTCAACCCAGACTTGAGACTTGAGAACCTTGGTCTATAATGATCTAACATATGTCTCACTGATTAGCTCAATATCAAACAAACTATTTCTGAATCTCCATCAGGCTGTATTCCTTCACATGGTATAGTTGAGGCTCTAGATGCAGCAATATAGTAAAACCCGACTCCACAGAACTTCCCAATCTTGTGCCTTATTCCCTACTTGCCCTATTCCCCAAAGTAAGATACACAACCACACTCTAAGAGAATTCACAAGCAGATTCCAACCCTTCGTAAGAAGAGTGCAAAACCACAGTGTATTGACATGTACAAACATGTAAGAAATCTGTATAATATATATTTAATTCAAATAGCTAATCACTTAGATTTACCTATCCCTGAGCCTCTTAGAGAGATGTTTTGAGATGACATGAAATAAGCTTTATTTCTCCTAAAAATAATTTTTTATTATGTAGAAACTTTGCATAGACAAATCATGTGTTGGTACCGTCATTTCCCTTCTCACTGACCCCATTCCATTGAGGGCCCACCTCAGTGGGATTGCTGATATTCACTATGGGGTTGTGGGTTATGAGTTGTGAGAGCAGTGGTCAGTCATTGTAGGGGAGAAATGCCTGGATACACACACACACACATACACACACACACACAAACACACACACACACACACACACACACACTCTGTGGGTTATGAGTTGTGAGAGCAGCCAGTCATTATAGGGAGAAATGCCTCTGGATATTCACACACACACACACATACACACACACACACACACAGTTTGGCTCTTACAATCTTTCTGACCCCTCTTCAGCAAAATTCATTGATTGCGATGGGTGTGATTTAAGTCTTCTTTAGTGTTGAGCTCTCTGCAGCTTCTAGATTTCTGCATTGATACAATCTGAGTATCCTCAGTGTCTGTCTCCATCATCCTAGCAGAGCTTGTCAGGGTTGCTATGGAAGCAGCACTCTTGCTCACCTCGCCAATTCCTCTGTGGTTTTACCTGGGCCCAGGCTGATGTGCTTGGAGTGGTTTACCTCCTAATTTATCACTGCCTTCTGAAAAATAAAAACATATTCTCCAAGGAAGAGTGAGATAAGCATAGATTAAATGGAATAAGCATTGTTAATAAGAGAGAATTGAATGGGTGTAGCCTCTTTTTTGGCCAAAGACTCATAGGAACTTCTCATTGCAGTCCATGATCTTGGTCTCCATAGGATTCTGACTCAGTTCCCAGTTCCAGCTATTGGTCATTTCCATTGAACAGATCTCTTAGCCAATCCTCTCAGTGGCTATACAACAAGGCTGGGGGGCCACTATTTCACAGGTGTGTGCACCTTGTTAGGCAGGTTGCTTTCATACAGCAGTGTCCCCAGTTGGCTCACAATATTGTTGGCCAATTTCTCCCATCAGCTCATGTAGGAGTTTCCAGAACTGCACGGGCAAGCAGTCTGGGAACTGGCTTCCTTCCAGATTCCAGCTGGATCTCTGAATGTTCTGTGTCAACATCATGCGGTATCTTCAGCAATAGGGTCTTATCTTTTACTTCAGGCAGCTAATCAAGTACTTTAACAGAAGCCTGTCTTGTTGTGGGGAACTCTCAGGTTTCTCCAATCAGCAGCTCTATGTGGGTTGTAACCAATTTCTGGTACTGGGAATGACCAGTCAGAGCCAAGGGCTTTAGGGTTAGATTTCACCCCACCCTCTCCAGGGCCCTTCCTACCAGGCAATCCCACCATGTTCCTACTGAGGGTTATATCTTGTAGTCTGCTGTCAAGGAAGGTTCCTATGAAACCAATTCACTTTGGATTTAACTTTGTGTGTGTCTCCCCTCTCCCTCCCATTCCCCTTCCACCAAACACTTCCCTCCCTATCATCTGTCCCTTGAGTTGTCTGACAGGTATGACTGCAACTCAAGTTGTTCCAGGTTTTAAAAAACACAGATGAGGTATAATATGCTGAGTTTGTTTTTCTGTGATTGTGTGAGTTCATTAATGTCTGCTCTTTTCTTTTCTTTCTTTTTTTTTTTTTTTGGTTTTTCGAGGTAGGGTCTCACTCTAGCCCAGACTGACCTGGAATTCATTCTGTAGTCTCAGGGTGGCCTTGAACTCATGGTGATCCTCCTACCTCTGCCTCCCAAGTGCTGGGATTAAAGGCGTGCGCCACCACGCTCGGCTTCTGCTCTTTTCAATTGTTCCTTTCCATCTGGAACTCTTAGGGTTGGATTGTTCTTATTTCTATTGGTCAGGGTCTCATTGAGATTATGTACCTAGCTTATTGTGATTTATTTTGGGATTCCATTGCTGTGTTCTCCTCTATGATTTCATTGAAGATTTTCATTGGGGGACTCGGCATCCTTGGTATAGATCTCTCGGTTTGTTGTCTTTTGTTTTTGTTTTTCTGTTTGCTTGTTTGTTTTTGTTTTGTTTTGTTTTTGCCTTGGGGGGGGGTTCTACCTATCTTTGAGTAAAAGTCTTATTTTGTTAATGAGGAATCAAGTACTTGCCTTGTAGGATCTTCAGTGAGAGTTTGAACATGATTGGAGATGGGTAGAGTTTTAACTGCAGATGTGCAAGTTGTGGAGGTTGCAAGCTAGCAGCTCTGGACTGGTGGCTGATCCAAGGGCTGGTTTTGAGGTCCAGAAACTTTTTAGCCTGAAATCACAGCTGTGCCTTCAGTGTGTGGTTCAGGAGCACTAGCACTTGCCCCTACTATCCTGCTGAATCCCAGCTGTGTAGGTTGTGGGGGGTGTACTGATACCCCCGGCAGGTGATTGCCAGATATTCCTATGCTCTCTGTCTGGGAAAGGAGCAAGGCATCAAGAAGATGGCAGGGGTGTCTGTTGGTAGATGTGGGTGGCGGGGGAAGGGTGGAAGGGTGAAGCTGGGCTCAATGGACCAACTTCAATAAAGTGACCTCCCAGGGCCTGATGCTGTCTATTCAAGACCTGCACGACAGGAAGGTGAAATGATGACATCAAAGTGGGAGAGACTACTTGGAATTCTAAAGGGTTCAGGGGAGGAGCAGTTCAGGAGAGGGTGGTGGTGGGAGCACTCGGGAGACAGAAATAGAAGGATCACTGTGAATTTAAGGCCATTCTGTGACTACAGAGCGAATTTCTGGTCAGCATGGACTAAAGTAAGTCCCTGCCTCCAAAAAAGGTTAAAAAAATATTAAAACAAAGAAAACAAAACATGGATTATTACCACAACCATAGTTCTACATGGTATTTATTTTTTTTAATATTTGCATTTGTTCTAATATAAATCATTAACTTGAATGCAGCCAATTAATATAAACAACTTAGGCACTTGAAACAAACTTGCCAACGGGGAGATGATTCTGTGACTGGATAGACTATCTGCAATCGAAACATAAGTTTCCAGCAATTAAATAGTGCCCTGCTCAACATCTAACTCTCAGAAGGGGAAACAATAAATAGTTAAGGGCAGTTCTTTGAGAGAAAATTCAACCAACATTTTTAAGCATGTATAAAGACAACTGTAAGTTGTTTTATAGATTACCTAATGGAAGAGGTCAGGGGAGAGAAGGATCTCATTATTTAGCACAGTGGTTCAAGTGTGGGCCAACACATCCCCCTGGGAACTGATTAGAAATGCAAATTATCTGGCCTATATCCTACTCACTGAATCAGAAATTTTGGAGATTTACAAATGCTCTCCTCTAACATGTTCTCAAGGTGATTCCAGTGCATGGGAAAGTTTAAGAGCCACCATAATAGCAGTGACAGAATATCATTACCACACTAAGAGAGGCATAGTTGAACTTAATTAAGTCCAATAATTTTAAACTTCTTGCTTTTAGCAATCTTCATACCCCAATGGGTATTCAATCAGGAGTATTCAGTTATAGGAACACAAATTGACTGTAGAAAATAGATTTGATTGTTCAATCTATACCGTACTTCCAATGTCTTATCTCATTCGTCATTTGAGTTGCATAGAATTAATGTAACTAAGGAAAAAATTAATTACCAAAACTAGAATATGGAAGTGAGAAAAAATCCATATCATTCTTCACTAGTTTTCAAAAGGTAAGTGTAACCTATACCTCCATTGGGTTAATTTGGATGATAACAAAAGTAAGAAGAATTTTGTCACTCTGCCTTTGAAAATAGAAATTTCACAGTATAAACACACACACACAGCTATACTTATCCAAAGTACAAATGAAAGTTTTCTTCTTTTACAGAAAAAGCTAAAGTAAATACTTTAAGTGCTAGTAAGACATGAGATGAAACCTACCAAGCTATAGAAAAATGTAATTTAGTAGAATTTGATACAAAATTATAAGTGGAGGCTAAACTGGATATAACATGGGGTATGAAAGAGCTGTGGAGTAACGTCTTTCTACTTGTGTAGAGAAGTTCCATGATTTGTACCTTTGATTTTTTCTGTCTTCTGAGAGACACTTAGCCACCCATCTAAGGGAATTGAAAAAACAAGAACAATCTGAACCTGAGCTCCAGACAGAAAGAAATGACCAAGATCAGAGCAGAAATCAATGATTTGGAAACCAAGAAAACAATTTTTAAAAATTGACAAAGAGCTGGTTTCTCAAAAATAATAAACAAGATTTATAAATCCCTGGCCCAGTTGATCAAAAGAAAAATAGAAAACTCAACAAAATTAGAAATAAAAATGGAGAGGTCATAACTAACACTGATGAAATTGGAAGAATCATAATGACATATTTCCAAAACCTACATTCCATAAAATTGGAAAACCTTAAAGAAATGAGCAAATTCCTAGACACATACCATGTATCAAAACTAAACCAGATAAATAACCTAAACAAACCTCTTACATCCAATGACATTGAAAAAGTAATTTAAAACCTCCCATCAAAAAAGAGTCCAGGCCCAGATGGATTTACTGCCAAATTCTACCAAACCTTCATTGAATAACTAAAATCCCCTTTTCATAAGTTATTTCACACAATTGACAAGGAGGGAATCCTCTGGAATTCCTTCTATGAAGCCAGCATTACTCTAATACCAAAATGAGATAGAGACACAACAAGAAAAGAAAAAAAGACCTATATTCCTGATGAAGTTAGACACAAAAATTCTCAATAAATTCCTAACAAACCAAATCTAAGAACACATCAAAAGCATTTTCCAACTCAATCAAGTAGATTTCATCCCAGGGCCCCAGGGAAGGCTCAACATATGTGAATCAATACACATAATACACCATATCAACAAATGCAAGAATCATTTCAATAGATCCACAAGATGCCTTAAAAAATACAGCATCATTTCTTGATCAATAACTAGAGAAGCCTGTCATGGTGCATGCCTTTAATTCTAGCACTCAGGAGGCAGAGGTAGGAGGATCTCCATGAGTTCAAGGCCACCTCTATACAACATGGAATTCCAAGTCAGACTGGGATAGAGCAAGAACCTTCCTAGAAAAAAAAAGAAAACACTTGAGAGGCTAAGAATGGTGAGACCATATCTCAATATAATAAGGACTATATATAAAACACCTAAGGCCCAAACGACACTAAAGTGATCTAAAACACTACCAAGAACTTCTAAAGGTAACACATTTCATCAACAAAGTGTCAGGATACAAAATCAACCCACAAAAATCAATGCCAAAGACAAACATTAGGGAAAAAAAAAAACAGTGATGCTGTCTTATTCTCAACAGCCACAAAAACATTAAATATATTGGAATATAAATAACTAACCAATTGAAAGAGCTATGCCATGAAAACATAAAAGCTGTGAAGAAAGAAAATGAGGAGGATATGAGTAATACAAAGACCTCCCATACTAATGGCTTAGAAGAATTAATATTGTGAAAACGCCCATGCTATCAAAAGCAATACACAGACTCAACCCAATTCCAATAAAAAAAATCATCAGCTGTTTTCACAGAGTGTGATGGTTAAGTTTTGTTGGTCAACTTGGCCTGTTTAGTAATCCACAATAGTCTTGTGTGGTTACAGTAAGGATTACCTAAAGGAGGATGTCCCTTCTCCAGAGGAAACCTTTTTCAAGAGTGGCAGCCTGCTCAGTAGGGGGCAGAATTTAAGGAAGCTCATGGAGAAGGAAATCTCTCTCTCTCCCCTTCCCTCTCTC
>PVHP010039305.1:0-16428 GCA_004024765.1 Zapus hudsonius | reverse complement strand
TTTTTTTTTCTTTTTAAAGGCTAGATTTTATGTTGGATATGTTTAGCCTGCTGTGTGATTTTGGAAAACAATATTAAGCATCTCTCAATTTAACCCTCCCCCAAAAAAACAAACTTGAAATAGCTGTGGCATATAGACTCTAAAATTCCTTTCAGTTACAAAATTCAGTAAAATTGACAGAATATTTGCTTAAAACTTCAAGAGGAAAATACCAAACTTTCCCGTTACAACTTTACTCCATGTCTAACATGTCCCAACAGCTTCTGTCCTTCAGCTTAGCCCTTCCTGAGATGGTCAACGAGCCTGCTGCCTCCCGCCCTGCCCCACTCAGGTCTCCTTTGCCCTGGAGCTTCTAGCACACACGAGCTAAATGGAAGGCTTCCTCTCCAAACCCGGTCCCTGGGATTGCAGGCGCAGCTCAGGTCCAGCAAGGGTGGCTCAGCTCTTGGAGTTTTGATGCAAAATAAAGATATCTGTGTTGTGGACAAGCGATAAGGAAACAGATCTCTCGTGTGATTAATCGCACTTTCAGATTGTGCAAAGGCTTCATTTCCAATGACTGCATCACCTGTCATGTGTTTTGTGTTATACCATCAGGCGTGTGGGCCTCTTCACACTGAGTTATTGACCTTGGCATGATAATGGTTCAAGACCAGTTTTCTGCACTTGATCTAGCCAGGAATCATAAAGCACTCGGTTGCTCTGGATCGTGGGCCAGTTCTTCTCTGAAAATGCTTGACTGTGGAGAGAAGGATGGCTCAGCAGTCAAGGCGCATGCTTGCAGAGTCTGACGGCCTGGGTTCGAGTCCCCAGGACCCACCCACATAAAGCAGATGCACAAAGTGGCATTGCGTCTGGAGTTCACTTGCAGTAGCAAAAGGCCCTGGCATCCTCTCTCTCTCTCTCTTCCCTCATAAATAAGTAAAAATGTTTTTAGATGCTTGAATGTCTCTGATATGATAACAGACAACATTAACACAAATTTTTATGTAACACCCAAATTTTTATGTCTTGTTGCTCTATTTAGTCAATGTCTTTTTGGAAGAAAGACCAGCTGGGTGTGATGTAATATCATTTTAATCCCAATACTTCTAGACTAAGGCCGGAGGATCACAGGTTCAAGGCCAGCCTGGGCTGCATAGTACAACCCAGTCTCAGCAAAACAAAATCAAGAAGAGGTGTGGAAATGGCTTAGTGTGTAAACTGCTCATTGTGAAAGCATAAAGACCTGACTTTGAATCTCCAGCACCCAAGTAAAATACCAGGTGTGCTGACACACACCTGTAACTCCAGTGCTGGGGAGGTAGAGACAAGAATACACTTGGGGGCTGGAGAGATAGCTCAGCGGTTAAGGCACTTGCCTCCAGTGCCTAAGGCCCTGGGTTCAATTCCCCAGGACCCACATAAGCCAGACCCCACAAGGTGGTGGCCCTGGTTCTCTCTCTCTCTCTCTCTCTCTCTCTCTCTCTCTCTCTTTCTCTCTCTCTGTATCTCTGCTTGAAAATGAATAAATAAAATATTTAAAAAAAAAAAAAAGAATACACTTGGGGCTAGCTAAAAGGTGAGCTCCAACCAATGAGAGACCCTGTCTCAGAAAAGCAAGGTGAATTCATGGTGTGCTGTTTATATTGATGGGAGTTGTCAATAAAAACGTTTTTAAAAGTAATAAGGTGGGGGCAATAATTAAGGTACTTACTTGCAAAGCCTAATGACCCAGGTTCAATTCCCCAGAACCCACATAAATCCAGATGTACAAGGTGGCACATGTGTCTGGAGTTCCTTTGCAGTGGCTGGAGGCCCTGGTGCCCATTCTGTCCCTCTGTATTCTCTCATCTATCTATATCTGCTTGCAAATAAATCAAGATTTATTTTTTTCGAGGTCTCACTCTAGCCCAGGCTGATGGAATTCACTATGTAGTCTCAGGGTGGCCTTGAACTCACGGTGATCCTCCTACCTCTGCCTCCCGAGTGCTGGGATTAAAGGCGTGCATCACCACGCCTGGCTAAAGATATTTTTTAAAGTAATAAGGTGGAGAGCAATTGAGGAATACATCTGATATCAACTTCTGTCATCCACTCACATACATGCTTATGTGTCAACATGCATACAGATACACATGTGTAAACAGTAACACCTTTAATCCCAGCACTGGGGAGGCCAAAATAGGAGGATCGCTGTGAGTTTGAGGCCAGCTTGGGACTATAGAGTGAGTTCCAGATTCTCCTGGGCTAGAGTGTGAACCTCCTTCAAACAAAACAAAACAAAAAACAATAACAAAAACAGAAAAAGAACAAGGTCCAGTCCATCAACAGTGTATTTATTTTACAAACACTCCTTCAAACATTCAGGAGAAGACTAACTATTGAACTTTCTAGAATAAAAGGAGACGTGGGTGCTGGATATGGTAGCCCACACCTTTAGTCCCAGCACTCAGGAGGCAGAAGTAGGAGGATCACTTTGAATTTGAGGCCAGCCTGGAGCTGCAGAGTGTGTTCCAGATCAGCCTGGGCGAGAGTGAGACCCTACTTCAAACAAACAAAAAAAAAAAAGATAAATCACAAAGGGAGATATGGGAGAAAGCCAGAACATCTGAATTCCAATCTTACTTTTGTAGACTTCTAAATATTCAACCCTAGAGAAGACACCTGTCAACTGGAGCTTTCTGGTCCCCAGGAGGACATTTATAAGTCCTGCTTTACCCTGTTCACAGTTTGTAAGGACAAAGTGATAGTGTACAAGGAAGGGAAGAATTCTTATGCTTCTGTGTGTCTGAATAACATGCATGTCAGATATATTCACGCGTTCCAACCTCACAGGAGCCCTGAAAATGACAAGAAAGCCATCACTGAAAGGTTAAGGGACTTGATAAAACATGGAGCTGGCATTCCAACCCCCTCCATACAATAATGAAGTCAACCAAGGTTGTTAAATTAAGCAATAGAACATGGGAGCATATAAAGAGGGGTCTTATTTTCCCTTCCCCACTTTTAATGGACAAAGAGAGGTAAGAAAAGATAACTGCCTGAAACGTTTTATGCATATTTGCATGATCAAGATGATTTTGCTAGGTTAATAACATCAAAATTCAACATTTAGTGTTTTTCTCACAAAGGTATAATGCTCTGAGCCCATGAAGCTTAAAACTATTGTGCATTTGAGCAACAATTCCACATTGTCCTCCTAAATGTGAATGCCAATGAGTGAAAATAATTTTTTAATACCACGCCACTACAAATTGCTGGACTCCAGGGAACCCAGGCTCTCTTCCTTTCTCCTTGCTGAAACTTGCAAACTAAAGACACCCACAACCTTCCTGCAAACAAAGACAGTCATTATGGTTTCTCGCCTCAGAGGCTCCACTCTGGCAGGCAGATACAGAGAGCACTCATCTCTTTCCAACTCCAAACCTCTTCACTTCCTTTTCTCCTTCCCCCCGTCCAGTGCCTTTGAGAGAGATGGCCAATAAGCCCGTTGTTTCAAATATCTGCAGCACCAAGCGGAGGCGACTCTCAGCACCCCTCCCCCCCCAGCCATCAGTCCTTTGAGGGTACAGGAAGACATCCGAAATCTCCCCATCCAAAGGCAGGAAGAGGAAGTCAGCACAGAAAATAGGTGCCACCCGCCATGGCCTTCTTTATGAATGACAGGGTCCCTGGAGACAGTAAATTGTGTGTGCTTGCATGGTATACATATACTTGCCAAGAACTCAAGAAAAAACACTTAGTTTTACTTTTTTTGTAAAAATACTTATTTAGTTAGAGAGACAGAGAGAATGGGCACACCATACCCTCCAGCCACTGCCAACAAACTCCAGATGCATGTGCCACTTTGTGTGTCTGGCTTTACGTGGGCACTGGGGAACCGGACCCAGGTCCTTAGGCTTTGCAAACAAGTGCCTTCTTGCCAGAGTATAGTGGCTAGGGAAATAGCTCCTCTGGTAAAGAGCTTGCCTCTCAAACGTGAGGACCTGAGTTCAGTCGATAGTCGGTCATAAAAGTGCATGAAGGCACGCTCTTGAAATCTCAGTGCTCAGGAGGCAGAGACAGAGGGATCCCTGGAGCTCGCTGGCCAAGCCAGACAGCCTAGACTGAGCTGCAGGACAATTAGAGATCCTATCTCATTTTTATTAAATAGACAACACTGAGGAGCACCTCCTCAGGCTGGCCTCTGGCCTCCACACTCACCTGCAGGTGCGAGGGTGCATGCCTTTAATCCCAGCACTGGGGAGGCAGAGGAGGAAGGATCACTGTGAGTTGGAGGCCAGCCTGGGACTACAAAATGAATTATAGGTTATCTTGGGCTACAGTGTGACCCGTCTTCAAAAAGGTACTTGTTTATGAAATCTAATGACCAGGGTTCAATTCCTCAGTACCATGTAAAGCCAGATACAAAATGGCACATGTCTATGGAGTTTGTTTGCAATCACTGGAGGCCCTGGCATGTTTATTCTTAATCTCTCTCTGTCTCTCTCTCTCTGTCTCTCTCTCTCTCTTTCTCCTTGCAAAAAATTAATTAATTAAAACAAAACAAAATGGAAAAAGAACAAAGCCCATTCTATCAAGAGTGTATTTATTTCACACACTCTCCTTCAAACATTCAGGAGAAGGCTAAGTATAGAACTCGCTAGAATAAAAGGAGACGTGGGTGGTGCATATGGTAGCCCACACCTTTAGTCCCAGCACTCAGGAGGCAGGGAGGAGGAGGATCACTATGAGTTTTAGGCTAGCCTGTAGACTGAGTTCCAGGTCAGCCTGGGCTAAGGTGAACCCCTACTTTGAAAAAACAACAAAGAATGTCCATATTGTACAATCAGCCTGATGGTTGGGAATAGGATATGCGTGTGCATATTCTGTCTCTGCACTTCCTAGTAATCTACTAGTTACTTAAGAAGGAGATGCTCCCAAGATGTGAGCGCAGGCTCAACAGACCATACAACCTGCCCTTTCCTGTGATGGATTTCAGAAATCAGAGAATGACCACTTATCATATATTCTGAATCCTAAGAAATGCATGTGTTAGTTTTACATTTGCAGGAAAACAGCTGAAAAAGAATGAAAGAAAATGAGGAGGTGTGTTTGGAATTGGGGGACTGTAATTCCTGAAAACAACGGGACCACTCCAAGCACCTAAGGGAAACAACCATCCTTGGATTGGACCCCTGGCTGTTTCTCTGGCTCAGCAGCTAAACCAAGAGCATGTCATAGAAGATCAACGTGAAAACTAGAAAACCAGAGTAGCTCTCTTTAACGTGTCAACACACGTCCCAAATAGTGTCCTCCAACCTATAATTTGTCTGCAGAGGCCAACTAAGAAGGGCTGCCCAAGGGCGTGGGACCTTGTCGCCTCTCCTGCCCACACCCTTCCCTCCTCCCATAGCAACCAGCAGAATTCAGTGTCAAAGATGGGAATTTAGACTTTAGACCTCTAGACTAGCTCTCGGCCAACCCTCGTCTGTGGTTCACTCCTACTCCACAGGGTCATTTCCAGAGAAAACCTTCCCGATCAGTCAGTAGAAACTGGGACACCATCACCCATCATTGCTTGGCTGGGATTCAGACAAAAGTCCACGGTCATGTCCTTCCTGAACAGGGAGGGAGGAGGTCGGAGCGTCAGCTCCAGAAGGGCCATCTGGAAAAGAAGCCAGTTGAAGAGCATTTAATGCCGTCCAACAAGTCCAACTGAAAGCGGGCGTGGTCAATCCTCCTCGTAGGCAGACTATCTGTCATTAGCTATTCCAGAGAGCAACATGGAATGTCGGTGCCAGGTCAGCTGGCCCAAAGCACGCAAGCCAATTAGCAGCCAGATGGAGGTGACAGGAGGCAGGAGTGATGCCCAAGGAAGGTGACACACCCTAAGCAGCTGGTGACAGTGCCAGCCTCCTGATAGCTGACATGTTTTGAAATTCTTATCAACTCTTGGATAAGCATTCCCACTGTGATCGATGGGAACTCCCAAGGAAAAACACTGTGAAACCACCAAGGTGCAGTGAGCGTGGAAGAACAGAAGCATCCACGGAGGAATGACCTTGACCTTGGGGCCTCTTTGAGCAGGGAAGTTCTATATTTGGCTCAAGGTCCCATTAAAATCAAGGAGCTTATGTTGGGGCCGATCACTAGAGCTCATAAAAGCTCACCCTTGGGGTTGGGGATTTAGCTCAGTGGATGAGCAAGCACAAGGCCCTGGGTTCGGTCCTCAGCACCGCAAAAAAAAAAAAAAAGAAAAAAAAGCTCACCCTGGGACAGGGCTCTTTGAATGCTGGAGCCTGGGTCATTTACGGTGTCTGATGGGGTCATTTATGGTGTCCGAGACAGCAAACAAGAAGAGAGGATGTCCTGAGACATGGCACTGGAACTTCCCGTGACAAGTGTGTCCTGGGCACTGACTATGGAGAAAGGAAGGATCCATAAAAAAGTGAGACATAGACCAGGGTCAGAGGGAGCAGGGAAGTCCTGGTAATGACACCAGACAGGCTGTGGAGATGGCCCAGGGGCGACCAGCAGGTTATCTATTCCGGAAGGGTTTCATGAGAGATCGTGTGAAAAGACCCATCAAGTAGACAGGGGTGATGTTCTGAGTGAAGGTCAGACACTAGGCCACATTCAGAATGCGGCACTGAGGGGTGCTGGGAGAATGGTCCTGAGGGAGTGAAGCCTAAGGCTGGGAAAGAGGAGTCAGGACACTCTGCCAGTGGTCTGGAATGACGTACTCCACAGACACTTGGCTTTATTTTGTTGTAAATGTTATTATAGTTTATGTATTGTTTTAAATTTGTGTATCCCAACATAACTTTTCAAGTAATTCTTATGTGGAACTGAATAAAGTGAGTTTTATTAGTACAAATTATTTCTATAATATCAGGTGGCTTATTCTTCACCAATGAGAAGAATTTCGAAGCTTCATTTTCACACTTCAAGTTTTGTTTTTTTTTTTTTTTGAGGGGTAGAGTGTTCCAGTAGCAGAAGAAAAATAAAATTCCTAGGACTCAGGAGAAAAAAAAGTCAGGACAGAGGAAAATTTATTGCTCATGAAAATCTAGACAAGGTCCCAATATTCTGGAGTTGGGTGATGGAGAGTCAGTGTTCCCTGTCCATCTCTTAGTTCGGGGTCCTTCCAAAGTGAACCTTCGAGGGAGGCTGCTTCACAAGATGGGTGCCCTCCATGGCAGTCCCGAGGGGATCAGGGCTCCTCAAATCCCTACAGACCTTGGGCTTCCGGCACAGATCCCTGTGGCCCATCCCAGCTCACATGCCCATCCCTGACCCTGTCACTGTGGCTGAGCACAATGCCTACTGAATGACACAGTGGGTCCTGTGACACTCAAGTCTCCACAGACTGAAAATGAAAACGAGATGGTGTCCAAAGGACAAGCAAGGTGCTGTTGGCCAGAAAATAGAGACAGCATGATCTGTTTGAGCCAATTTTAGAATTTGGGATAAGAAGTGTGTCGTAGTCAGCCACATGCCACTGGGATGAATCTTTAAACCAGGCATAATTTGGGGGAGGAAAGTATTTATTGAAACTACAGATTGAGGGGAAGTTCCGTAACAGCGAAAGCCTCTTTCACAGGTCCGAGCTGAGAGAAAAACCCATCATCTACACCACACACACAAAATAGCAAACAGGCAGGAGGGCCAAGGAGAGAATTTCTTCCCCTTTATATAGCTTAGGGTGGGGTCTTACAACCCTTCCCCAGACTTAATGGCTCCCTGAGTCTCTGAAATTTCCTTCCTGCACTGCCCACACAGGAAAGGATGTTTACTTCTAGCTTCTCTGAACTTCTTTATACCCTGCCCCCTACTGAGAGGCTGCCTTCCTGTAAACATCCTCAGAGACCTACCCAAGATAATTTAAAAGATCAAGTTGACAACAAAACCTAACCATCACAAGGTGACAATTTCAGGTTTTTCTCAGTTATAGTATCCAATCTATTAATGTGTTTTATTTTCTTTATACAACATTGAGAAAATTCTTATATAGGTGAGCAGCTACAAATAATAACCATAAATCTCACACCTGGTTGTGTGTGTATAATATATATATTTTTTAATTTTTAAAACAAAATTTATTGCTAAATGACACATATGCATGTACACAAAAGACCAACACACACTCTGTTTTAGAAATTTTCTGTAACTTTCTGGCCTTATTTGTTTATTTTCCCATTCTGCTTTTTTGCTTAAACCTTTCTCTTACTAATGAATTTATTTAAACATTCTAAAGGTCAAAGATTAGTTTGTTATTACCTTAAAACAGGTGTTCTCTTTGTTCTATTTTTTAAACTTTTTATTGATAGCTTCCATAATTATAGATCATAAACAATTATGATTCCCTCCTATTCCTCCATATCTCTTTCCCCCTCTCAATTAGTCTCTGATTTGTTTCATGTCATCATCTTTTCCTCCTACTCTGTGGAGGTTTTATCAGGCACTGGGAAGTTATGAAAATCAAGGCTGTTTTGTGTCTGGAAGTTTACAGTTTAAGCAGTCCTACCCTTCCTTTTTCTCTTACAAGGTGAGAGAGACTTTCTGCCACCTCTTCCCCAATAGAACCTGAGCCTCGGGAGGTGAGATAGAGATGTCCTAGCGCTGAACACTCCACTGTCACTTCTCAGCACTGTGGTGTCTTTTGAGTTAACCCAGTGGTTCCTGCCATCTGAAAAAGAGAAGCTTCTCTAGACAGGAGTGAGAGGAGCATTATCATGTGGATATGCTTATTTAAACAAAAGTGTTTGTATAGGAGTTTAATCAGATGACAGCAGGAGTCACTCCCCTAGGGCTCATGACCTCCCTCACTGTAGGGTTTTGACTAGGTCTTCAGTACCAGGCATGCTTTCCTCCTCTGGAGCAGGCCTCTAGTCGAATTAGAGAGCAGTTGGTTTCCCCACGATACAGGTGCCACTATTGCCCCAGTTGGCACATTTGTCCTGGCTGCCAGTCTTAAGACTTGCAAGGTCCACTGCTGTTCACCACCATTGATGACTTCTCTCTCCCATAGGGCTGCAGGCAGCCATAGCTTTTTCCAGCTATCTGTCAGCTGGCTAACAGGGAGGAGTTTTCCAGCTCAGCTCCAGCTTGATTTTTCAGTGGCCTGCAGCCTGAGAATATGTGGTCTTCAGCAATAGGGTCTTACCATCTCATTCTGGTGGGCGACCAAGAGCTTTGGCAATGGCCTGTGATGTTTGGGGGGCCTCAGGAAACTCCCTGGCCAACAACTCACTAGAAGGTATATATATATATATATATAGTTTGTTCCGTTTTTTTCTTGGTAGAATCTCATTCTAGCCCAGGCTGCATTTTAAACAAGTGTGCTCTCTGGGTTTGAGCACTGTAAAACAACACACACACACACACACACACACACACACACACATTCGGAACACTCAGAGTCTTTGTCAATTACATGTGTGCTGAAATGTTATTTCAAAGTTTAATTGCATAAGCAATATATAGGCTGCTCTATTAATTTATGTCTTTATTGAGAAGGTGCCCTTTAACTATATCTATAAATGTATGGTGAAACTTTTGACCATGTCATTTTTTGGGGGGTGGGGAACATCTCAGTAACCATTGCTCAACCTTGAAGCAGTAAGATGAACATTTTGCACTTTGAGTCACAAAGTTAAGTTTCAATTGAATCGCTGACATTCATCAGGAAGTGCAAGCTGAAGTGAAGTCATTCAGTTTACTGAAAACCATCACCATGCTGGTACAGTCCGTCCTAGCCCAGCGCTGTTTGCTAAGCCTTGTTTTGGAAAAAGTAATTAGTGATTTCTTGTCTCATGTGAGAGAGTAATAACACAACCCGGCCTTAAAACAGGTGATGAGTGACTCCGATGAAAAGCAAGTTCAAGAACTCACTCCCCATGACATTCCAGAAAACCAGGAGGAGTCTGAAATGTAAAGATCATGTTGTATTGAATTGATGATGTGTTAGACATTCCTAACCACTGCTGAAAGACATCCATTTCTTCTCAATAACCTTGTTGGTTTCTCTGTTTGAGGCGGGGTTTCACTTTAGCCCAGGCTGACCTGGAATTCACTCTGTAGCAACAGGTGGCCTTGAACTCACTGTGATCCTCCCACCTTGCCTCCCTGGTGCTGGGATTAAAGGTGTGCTTGATTTGCCCAAGACCCACGTAAAACCAGACGCACAAAGTGGCGCACGCATCTAGAGTCAGTTTTGCAGTGGCTGGAGGCCCTGGCGTTCTGTCTCTATCTCTGTCTCTATCTCTCTCTGTCTCTCTCTGTTTGCAAATAAATAAATACAATATATATATTTTATTATCTTTAGAAAAATACTTTGTGATTGCTCTTTTGGCCACTCTTAATCATTCATCAGTAAGCACCTACTACGTGTGGCTACACTGCCCTAATTGCTAAGGGTATTTTTTAAAGACATTAGACCTTGACCTCAGGAAGATCATAAGCAAATCGCCCTCCTGCCACCTGAGCCAGGCTGTCACAGACATGAATATTACATGACATTGGCAGGCTCCTTTGGGCCTCCATGAAAAGAGATGCGCTCTGGTGACTTGGGTCAGTGTGGTTCATTGTGAGGCCACAGGAGGAAGTGGGAAGAACAGGAAGCGGTTCTAGCAGCTGCCTGGCGGGCCTGCAGAGCGGGAATGTCACTGGGGAGGGACACTGTATACCTCCAGCACCTGTTCTTTTTGACAGGCCCTCCACAGCAGGCACCTGCTGCTCCCTCTCCAAGGCTCTGCCAGGCTGTGCACGGCCACATTCCCTCTGCTAAGGCCTGGGCCTTGGCTTTCTCTACTCCATATTGTGTGAAAGAGGCTTGGTTGGATTGTCTGGTATCAGCTAGGATCCAGTGGCCTTATTGGGTGGGGCCCGGAGCACCAGTACCCCAGGAAGCAGGATCCCTGCCGCAGCTTGGAGGGGAGTGGTCCAGGCTGTCCCTCACTCCACTGTCGCTTTGACCCTAGCTTCTTGTCCATTGTACCACCTGCCATCTTGACTTTGAGCATGTCCACCCTCCAACTGTGTGACAAATGTCAGAGTTATGACAAACTTTTGAAAGTACTTTTTAAAATAAACTCTTATTTTATTATTTATTTGAGGGAGACACAGAGAAAAACAGAGAGAGAGAGAGAGTGAAAGGGGTGCCAGGGATTCCTGCCGCTGCAAACAAACTCCAGATGCGTGCATCCCTTTGTGCATCTGGCTTTATACTGGGAATCGAACCTGGCAGTCGGGCTTTGCCAGAAAGGGTTTTTAACCCCAGAGCTATCTCTTCAGCCCCTGAAAGTACATTTTTAAAGTTATTCAAAATATCCAAAAATTGAAAACAACTTGATTGTCAGGTGACAGAAAAATACTTGAATTATGTTGTTTTGTTATTGTTCTGTTGGGTTGTGTTTTTTGTTTTTTGGGGGGTGGGGGTTGTTGGGTTTTTTTTTTTTGTTTTTTTTTTGTTGTTGTTGTTGTTTTGTTTTGTGTTGAGACAGGGTTTCACTATGTGACCCAGGGTCTTGGACTCCGTATGTCGGCTGGCCTAGAACTCATGGTGATCCTCCAGCCTCAGCCTCCTAAGAGCTAAGATTACAGACATCAGCCACCACATCCATTTGAATTACAATATATTTATAACAAGAAATATAACATAGCCCTCCATCCTCCAAATAATGACTTGGAGAATAACATGTCAAGGGAAAATGCTTACTGATAAATAAAAATCAGTATATATAAATTATGTACACATAAATTTATGCTCACATTTAAGAATAGGCATATTAAAATTATTTACTGTTAGCAAATTAAGTACATACACGCACTCATGTAGAAATAAGAATGAAGGCCAGGCGTGGTGGCGCACACCTTTAATCTCGGGGGGGGCAGAGGTAGGAGGATTGCCGTGAGTTCCAGGCCACTCTGAGACTACATGGTATTCACTATGTAGTAGTTCCAGGCTGACCTTGAACTTCAGCATTCCTCCTCCTACCTCTGCTTCTTGAGTGCTGGGATTAAATGGTGTGCACCATATTTTTATTTACTTATTTTCAAGCAAAGAGAGAGAGAGGGAATTGTCAAGCAAAAGCCTCTTGCCACTGCAAACTCCAGACACATGTGCTACTTTGTGCATCTGACTTTATGTGGGTACTGGGGATTTGAACCTGGGCCATCTGGCATTGCAAGTATTACAGTCAGCTTCTCCTTGCTACAAAGTGAGTCCCAGGTCAGCCTGGGCTAGAGTGAGACCCTACCTCAAAAAAACCAAAATAATTTAAAAAGTAAAAAAAATTTGAGAATGAAAAGACTGCAAAGATTACTTTGACAATGAGTATTAGTTCTTTCTGTTTTTCTGTATAGGTTTTCTAAGGCAGGGGCTCAGAAAATCTTGAACTCTCAGGAATCCTTTACCTCAGCCCCCTGAGAGTTGGGATTATAGACATGAGACTGAATGCCTGGCTGAGTCTTTTGTCTTTCTTACACATTCTTTTTGTTCATTTGTTTGTTTTCCAAGGTAGCCCAGACTGACCTGGGACTCACTCTATAGTCCCAGGCTGGCCTCGAACTCATGACGATTGTCCTACCTCTGCCTCCCAAGGGCTGGGCCACCTGAGACTACAGAGTGAATTCCAGATCAGCCTGGGCTAGACCTTACCTCAAAAAAACAAAACAACAAAAAATAAAAATTAATTTTTAAAAAATACAAGTTACTTTGACCCTACTTTAAGATTCCCTTTCTTATTTGTGACCCATAGTAATAAGAAAAACAACAATGACAATGAAATTGAACCCATGAGAGCAGTGGATGCTGGGAGTCTCATGCACCTCGCACTGGGAGTTCTTAGCAGGACATCTGGGTTGCCAAAATAGTTTTTCATTCAGTGCATAAAAAATGACATGGCCTTTGGACACGTGTAATCTAATGACAAGGAAGAGCAACGACAAGAGTGTGGTAGCCCAGAAAACACAGTAATTCTACCTATGTGAGTGGAGTGATTGAAAATATTACTCACACTGAGCAGAGGATTAAATAACATTTCTTAAATTTTCAAGGGAGCCCAAAGAAGAAAAAAGTCACCTTTCCTTCTTGAACGTTGAGTTAATTAAGAAAAAAAGATCAGAGAATGGGGCAGCTAGGAGACCAGAGAATTACCTCTCCTTGACAAGCACATTAGCAGAGTAAGGCTTTCTAGCAGAGGAATGTGGGGTTCCAGTACCACAGCCACTGTGGGCAGATTTATGCATCCTGTGACATTCAGCCGACCTGTGACAGACAGGGCTTTCTGGTGGAGAGCAAGACTCCAGAATATTCCCAGCAAGCAGGCTCACTTCCAGAAGAAGGGAAGGAGAAGCTGAATGCGTAGGCTCGGTGCTGTGAGTTGAATGTGGGCAACCAAATACAGCCACCCAAAATCCATGAATGTGACCATATTTGCTTAAAGGATCTTCACGGGTGCAATTAAGTTAAAGATCTTTTTCTTTTTAAGTTCACGATCTTGAGATGAGGTAGCGTGGTGGTGCACACCTTTAATCCCAGCACTCCAGAGGCAGAGGTAGGAGGATCACTGTGAGTTCAAGGCCACCCTGAGACTACATAGTGAATTCCAGGTCGGCCTGGGCTAGAGTGAGACCCTGCCTCGAAAAACAAACAAACAAAAAAAATGTTGAGATGAGTTATCCTGGATTAGAGGGCCCCAAACCAAATGGCAAGTGTTTTTGGATGGTAAGGGCTGGGGGTGAGAGATTGCCCAGTGGTTAAAGTCACTTGCTTGCAAAGCTGGCCAGCCCAGGCTCAATTCCCCAGTACCCACATAAAGCCAGGTGCACAAAAGTGGTGCATGTATCTGGAGTTCATTTGCAGTGGCAAGAGGCCCTAGTACACCCATATTCTCTCTCTCAGATAAATTTAAAAAAATTTTTTAGCCAGGCATAGCCAGGAGGTAGGAAGATTTTTGTGAGTCTGAGGCCAGCCTGAGACTACAGAGTGAATTCCAGGCCAGCCTGGGCTACGGCAAGACCTTACCTCAAAAAAATTTTTTTTAATAAATTAAATTAAAATAAAGACGATGGGCAGCTGGGGAGATGGCTCAGTAGTTAAAGGCACTTGCTTGCAAAGCCTGATGGCTTGGGTTCAATTCCCTAGTAGCCACATAAAGCCAGATGCACAAAATGACACACGCATCTGGAGTTTGTTTGCAGTGTCAGGATTCTGCAGTGTGCACAGTCTCTCTCTTTCTTTTTTACTCTCTCTCATAAACAAACAAACAAACAAACAAATATTTAAAGGAAAAAAAAAAAGGTAAGGCTGAAGACAGGTATGAGCCAGTCATGTGAAGAGGAGGCTGAGATTACAGCATTTCCTCTGCAGACCAAGGAACACAAGGGACCTGGGGCAACCACCCAAAACTAGAGAGAGTGTACTTCCTCAGAGCCCCCAGAAGGAATAAACCCTGTCCACATCTTGATTTCCAACTTCTGGTACTCTGACAGCAAAAGAATCAATTTCTTAGCAGGGCATGGTAGCACAGGTCTTTAATCAGGAGGTAGAGAGGTAGGTAGATCACCATAAATTTGAGGCCACCCTTGAGACTACATAGTGAATTCCAGGTCAGTCTACCTCCCCCACCCCCAACAAAGAAAGAATCAATTTCATTGTTTTTAGCCACCTACTTTGTCCTAATTCGTTATAGCAGCAATAAGGCACTAATACATTCAGTTTTTTCTAAACTCAGGAGTCCATAGTTGGACAGAAGAGGGAGAGGTCAGATTACTCAGAAAGAAATCAGATGCATGTGGAAGACACATCTCTCCCTAAAATAATAATGGAAGCTGCTAGCATTTTTTTTGAGTGCCTGCTATACTATTGTTTTAAGTGGTTTTATAAAGATTGCACCAGGGACTGGATAGGGGAAGAGAATTATGGGCCAAGGGGAAAGTTCTGTGGGGGTTTCCCAACACACACACACACTTCCTTCTCTTCCCCCACAGTTTCCACCCATTCCACAAACATTTGTACGGTCTAGGTTTGCTGTGATTTACAACTTTGTGTTTTCAGGTTGTCCAAATTCTCTGGAAATATTTGTTAAATTATTTTAAAATTTTAAGTAGCATTATCATATTGTACATACCAAACTGCCTCCAAGGCTCATCTGAGTCGTAGCATATGACAAGATTTCTTTGTATTTTAAAATCTTTTTTATTTCTTTCTTTTTTTTTTGTTTTTGTTTTTGTTTTTGTTTTTTCGAGGTAGAGTTTCGCTCTAGTCCTGGGGGACCTGGAATTCACTCTGTAGTCTCAAGCTGGCCTTGAACTCACAACGATCCTCCTTCCTCTGCCTCCCGAGTGCTGGGATTAAAGGCGTGCGCCACCACGCCCATATTTTTTATTTCTTTATTTACAAGCAGAGAGAGAGAGAGAGAGGGAGGGAGAGAATGGGCTCACCAGGGCCTCCTGCCACTGCAAATGAATTCCACACACATGGGCCACTTTGTGCATCTCCTTTACTGGGGAATCAAACCAGCACCAGCTCTGCAAGAAAGTACCTTTAACCATTGAGCTATCTCTCCAGCCCTCTGGTTTTCATAAGGTTCTCTTATGTGTATGTGTCATATTTTGTTTCTCCATTTATCAGTGTGTATTGGTTGCTTCCACCCTTTGCCTTTGGTGAACAAGGCTGCTGCAAGGATTTCTGTGAAAGGATCTGTTCAAATCCTGCTTCATTTTTTGGAATTGGTGGCATATACTATATGTTCTATTTCCTTTGGGAGGATCCACCACACTTTCTCACAGCTGCTATACTGTTTTCCTACATTATAGTCAGCATTTTAAAACTTCTAAGATGGGGTTTACATTTGTCTAAAATAGGCAGTTATATACATTAATACGTAAAGTATAGCTATATACCCAAAGTAAGCTAAACACAGCACACCCCATATGTTACCATGTGTAATACTGGAATCTGAGTGATTTCAAGGCCTGGGGAGATGGATGGCTCATTGGATAAAACACCTGTCACACAAGCAAGGACTTTGTTAACCACATAAATGCCAGGCAGGGGTGTAGAGACCCATCTATAATCCCAGGGCTAGGAAGGTGGAGACAGGGCATCCCCAGGGCAAGCTGGCCAGCTAAACTAGCCAAATCAGCGTGCTCTGGGTTCAAGTGAGCGAGCCTGTGTCAGCAAATAAGGTGGAGAGGAAAGAAAGAAGATGCCCAATGTCAACCTCTGATCTCCACACGCACACGCACATATGTGCATGTACACCTTTGTACAACATGTGCACCTGCATATAGCATGTATACCTGCATACAGCATGTGCACCTGCATATAACATGTACGCATGCATACAACATGTGCACCTGCATACAATATGTGCACACATACACACATGCATGTACACCACACACACATATACTTGCCAATTTAAAAAAAAGGACTTGATGTTTCTTACTATCGTT
>PVHP010039304.1:0-16424 GCA_004024765.1 Zapus hudsonius | reverse complement strand
CCTTCCCTCCCTCCCTCCCTCCCTTCCTCCCTTCCTTCCTCCCTCCCTTCCTCTCTCCCTCCCTCCCTTCCTTCAGCTGGTATGATGTACATATGCTGGGTGCCTCCCAGCACCAGGCTCTCCTGTAGCCCCATCTTGGCTACAACCTTCTAAAGACTGATTATTAAGGGATCTGCCCAAGGCTGGAAGCATGGGGTGGTTCCCTCTAGGGAGGTGTGTGGCTGTGTTAGGTGGCGTGGGTAACCTCTGAGGTGCCCTTAGACCTGAAGGGCTGAGATCCCATGATGGGTTCTGGATGGTTCTGCAATATGGACTTCTGCCCAGAACCTTGGGTCATTTGCTCCTTCCATAAACAAGTAGGAACTTCTTGGTGCCAGGCCTGGGTGGGAAGTGGGAGGGGTGGAACCCCAGGCTTGGGTCCCTCCTGTTAGTGACGCCTTCCCCAGGGCTAGGACACGCTGCTCTAAAGGGCACATGGCCAATGTGGGGCCGGGGGGGGGCACACCATGAGGGTGAAGAAGAGGCAGTGGTACTTACACAGTGAGGAACTGCAGCCTTTGTGTGTGGGGGGGGTATAAGGGGCATGAATGGTTTGTAATGGTTTCCAGGGACCAGTGTGGGCTAGGCCTGCTGGGGTCTGCTCTGGGAGGGCTCCAGGAATGCCTGGGCTGAAGTATAAATAGACTTCCCCGAAAGGCTTGGGGCCCTGCCAGCTGCAGCAGGTGCCCCCCCCCGACCTGGCTAGAGGCCCCAGCAAGGGGGACCAGAGTGGGGGCAGGCAATAGGGGCCCCATGTTCACATGGGCAGCATTACAGAACTTGCTGGGGCTTGTCAGTAAGACTCTGTGGTACCAGGACACTGAGGTGGGCCAACCAAGGCAGCTTGCCTTGTGTTCTTTCCCAGGGTGCTAAGATTGGGGTGAACAGGGTCTCTGGGGGTATGGTCCTGTTTCCTGGTTGCTCAACTTCTCTGAGGCTGCTGGGAGCAGAATCTATAGTCAGGGTGGGAGCTGGAGGGGCCATGAGTGTTCAGAGCTGACCAGCCCATCTGGGGCCCTGGGGAGATGGTGCTGGAGTGCAAACTGGGCTCACTGGGATAGGAGTCAGAACCAGGGCCAGCTACTGAGCTGAGCCCAGGAGGGCCTTCACCAGGGAGCTCACAAGGCCATCAGGGCTCCAGGGTCCCCGGGTTGCCATGCCAGGCTGCTTAAGTTTCTGGGGTGACTTTGTGGGTAGGGCTCCAAGGCACCCTTCAGCCTGGACAGGGCCAGCCCTTCTTACCTGGCTGGAGGCAGTAGAGGACGGTAGGTTCAGCTGTGCCAGGCTGGCTAATGAGGCTGCTCTCTGGGGGCATGGGGGCCGTGTACTCCTCTGGCCCCTGGCCATCCTTCCTAGGCCCACCCCCTTCCCAGCACCGACTGCTGATTGCAGGGCCAGGAGTGTCTGGGAGCCAGGCTCTGAGCTGGGTTCCCAGCAAGGCAAGGCCTCTTGGGACCCCTGTGTGCTGGGGCTTCATGGGCTCTGCTCTAGCCAGCTCTGAGGCTTTGGGGGCCTGCCTGGCAGGTATGGAGTTACTGTGACATCTCTGGGGAATATGGGAGTTCCTGAATGGGGTGCTACTGGAGGAATGTCAGACCTTACTGTTGGTGGAGGTGACAGGGACCAGGGAAAGATCCCATGGGGAGTGGCTCGGAGGGCTGCAGGCCAAGGGGGCCTGTGCACATCCATTGTCTGACATTTCCTGGCTGGATCCTGTCTGCCTGCATGATTCTGGGCTGTGCCTAGGGTCGGTGCCTCAGTTTCCTCAGCTGATGCCACCTGCAGGGAACTGTGAGCATGAAGTGAGGGCCAGCATTGTGTGACACTCAGTAAATGCAGGCGGGCTTTAAGGCTAGAGAGTTGGGAGGGGTCCTCAGGGCCTGGTGGATGGGCTCTGCAGAAGGAATCCTCCCTGCCTGGCCAGCCACAGGACACCTTGGAGGTTGCAGCAGGCCTGGTGGTCCTCCCTCTTCCTGACCGGCCTGGTGCGCGGTGGTTCTCCTGGTGCGCGGTGGTTCTCCTGGTGCGCTGTGGTCCTCCCTCTTCCTCACCTTCCTGGAACACGGTGATCCACCCTCTTCTTGAGTCCTGGAGCACGGTGATCCTCCCTCTTCCTGACAGGCCTGGTGCGGTGGCCCTCCCGGTGCGCGGTGGCCCTCCCGGGGCGCGGTGGTCCTCCCCCTTCCTGCGCAGCCCGCTTCCTCTTCCTAGGCTCGCTGCCCCTTTGTTCCCTGCTGGCCAGGGCGCTATCTTTAGGCGGCAGGTGCGGGAGGTGCGGCGAGCCGGGTCGCCCGCCGGTCACCGCCCCCCACGTGACGCCGGGCGCTATAAATAGCCGGTCCCGGGCGCCGGGCATCCGCCTGGAGCCAGCGCCGCAGCGGAGGGCGCCGCGGGTCCCGGCCGCCCGGCCGGCGCTTGGAGGCGGCGGCGGTGGCGGCGGCGGCGGCACTGGCACTCCTGCGGGCGCGGGTGAGCGGGCGGCGGGCGGCGGGCGGACCGCGCAGACCCTCCCTGGAGGCGGCGCCCTGGAGGCCATGGAAGTCCCTCCAAGGCCCTCTCCGCTGGCGCCCCTAGCCCACCAATCTCAGCCTGCTTCCAGGACCGCGGCCCTGACCCCTAGTGTCACATGAAGGATCCCTCCGAAGCCAGACGGACCCGACTCCATCACCCGGGCTGTGCGGTGGTCTGAGAGGGCATGTCTCCCTGCACCCCTGTTTCCTTCTCTGTGCCCCGAGTTTAGGGCTGTGCCTACTTTCTAGACTCGAGGTTGAGAAAATCCCCAAAGCTGGACCTGGGGCCTGGGCAGGGTCCGGAAGATGTTCTCTGCCACTCCCTGGCCTTCACCTGGCAAGCGGGGACACAAAGGGCTGGTACCGCCACAGGCTGGGTTGGGCAGGGTCTGTGGAAGGAGGAACTCAGACACCCAGTAGGTCCCTGTGCAAGGGTGGTGGTGGACCTTTTGGCTTGTTTGGCTGTGCCCATAGTAATAGTGATGGGTGAGGCTTGGGCCATGGCTCACCCATCCCTCAGGGTGCTGCCCGTGCCTGCACCTGGAGCTGCTAGGCGGGCCCTTGGGTCAGCCAGGCTGGGGCTCTTTTCTCTGGGCTTTGCAGGAATTCCTTAGAAGGGGAGTGGCTCCTCCTGGGGGTAGCCACAGGTGTGGCTGGGCCTGGCATATGGCTCTGTCCTTACCTGGGGGTGTGGCCCAGCTTGTAGTGACACTCGTGGTACAATAGCACCCAGCCTACCTGGACCCCTGACCTACTCCAATCTAGGTTCTGACCTGTGGCCTAGCCTGGTCTAACTTTCACCCTTTCAGGCATAGGGGGAGCAGTGTGGGTTGCACAGGCAGCCCTCTGCCCAGAAGCCCTCGGCTTTGAGGCCCAGTGCAGGGACATGCAGCAGAGCCAGGCCATGCACTATTGTGACCCCATCACTGTGGCTGATGGGAGTGCGTAGGCCCTGCCGAAGGCCACAGCGTTGGCAGCTTCTTTGGGCTGTCCCCTCCTTTCCTTGGTAATCACGAGGGTGTTTGCAGTGTGCGCATGTCCCTCCAGGGAGGCTCAGGTGTTTATGCTGCAGGCCAGGTGGCACTCCTTACCTGCACCGCACAAGCTGAGGACTTGGCTGGCAGAAGCAGGCACAGGACGCCTCTGCCTTTCCCGCCTTCTGGGGTGACCCCTAATCTCAGCCCTGCCAGGACCATGTCAAGGGCCGGCTGAGGAGTGTGGTGCTAGCCCTGAGTGGAGCGCTGGGCCATCCCTGGACGCGGAGGCCAGGGAGTCAGGAGCCTGTGCTGTCCACACAGCTGAGACCTGGACAACGGGGTCCATGCCCATAGCTCAAGGCCAGAGTCCAGAGTCCTAGGCCAGGCCCTTTCTGCAGCTAGGCTGAGGCTCTGGGGAACCCACCTGCCTGGTGGGCACCTGGAGAACGGGGTGTTGGGCCAGCAACAGAGGTAAGAGGGCTGGGCAGAGGTTGGAGGTAGGACTCTGCCAGTGGGGGACTGGGAGAGACCCTCCGGTGGGCAGATTGGAGCGGCTCCGGCTCTGTTCAGCACTAGATCAAAGCCACAGGGACTGGGGAGCCATCTTGCTTGGCCCTTGCTGTGCAGATTGGAACCAGGCCAGTGGCAAGTCCGGGTTCTCATAACCCCTCCAGAGATCTGGGTTCCTCGCCCAGGACGCTCATAGCTGGTGGAGGAGAGGAAGGTTTGGAGGTGTGTGTCTGACATGTCCCAGCAGCATCCTTCCCTGGGGCCTGTCACCATGTGACTCCTTCAGGCCACCTGTGCTGTCACCCCCTTGGCATGAGCCTGGCTCTGGCCCTTTGGCTGTGATCTCCAGGAGGGTAGAGTGACTTGTTTACCTCCTGTGGTAGCCTGGAGTGGAGGCCGTGCAAAGCTAGAGAAACGTGGAGGCTATTCATCTCTTGTCCCCACCCAGTCCCAGCAGTGTCCACTGTCCCTGAGGTGGGCTGGCTGCTGCAGAATGATCTGGGCTCAGACCTTCCGTACTGGCCAGCCATCCCAAGAGTAGCCTGGCCGGCTGCTCCTCAGGGGCTGGGGGGCAGGGACCAGGCTCGGGGGTGTGGCTTCTTTTACCACTGATAGACTCTGGTTGTGGGGTCCACAAGCTTTGGGGGTGAGTCTTGACACTCCTGGCTGTGCATGGGCCTCTCGTCACCTCAGGTTGGTAGTCTGTGGCACCTGTGGCAGCCTGGAGGGAAGTCCGGGAAATTGAGGCCCAAGGAGAGTCACCTGTTTCCTTCTCTCCTTCCATAGACTGTGCCTTCGGAGGACCAGCCTGCCATTGATGGGGAGCCTGCAGGCAGGAAGCTCTGAGTACTGCCGCTCCCAGCACCCCCGGTCCAGCTGCTGAGGAGGCCCGTGCCCCTCTGGCCTTCACCATTGCCCTCACCTGCCCATGGCCTCTGTTACCAGGCCCACAGCCGGCGCTGCTGCCTGAGCCCCCTGCTCTTCTCCAGGACGTGCTGCTCCCCGATGGGGTTACGTGACAGAAGCCCCACATCAGAGGCTGCCTGCCTGCCACAGCCCTTGGCCGCCAGAGTTGGTTGAGTTCAAGTTCATTTTCCTTTTGATTGGACTGTTCTCCATCCACCAATGCAAAGAGCGAGTCCCCCATGACAGCCTTGCCTTGGGCGCTCCGGTGGCTAGAGTCACTTTGGGTTCTTGGAGTTTCTTTGCTGAGTTTTGTTTTGGTTGCTGTTATATTCATTTTTGCTTCCTTATAACCACTCACCTCTTAGGGACAAAACCTTGGAACTGCCTGAGGAGGCCTCTTTTATCCTTATTTTATTTTATTTTTTAGTATTGGGTTTTCTTTTGGAATTACTGAATACTAGGCAGCTTCCTCTCCCTCTCCCAAGTTATTTGCACAATATTTGTGTGGGGTGTGGGGACGAGGCTTTAAGAAATCCTTCCTTTTCCGACAAGCACGGGGATTTCACTCAACTCGGTGTGGGGGGCTGGCGGGGGCCCTCTGCAGCCCTCATTGCCCCGTCCTCTGCCGGTCCCCAGAGGGGGCATGGCCCGCATGAACCGCCCTGCGCCGGTGGAGGTGAGCTACAGGAATATGCGCTTTCTCATCACACATAACCCCACCAACGCCACCCTCAGCAACTTTATCGAGGTGAGCGGGCAGGTGGGAGGTGCAGGGTGCTGGGAGCTGGAGATGTCTTGGGGGACTTGGATGTGAGGGGCATTGGAGGCAGCTGGGTTCCCTGGAGGGCTAGCTGTGGGCTGAGAGCAATGGGTGACCTTAGCCTCTGCAGAGGCTGATGAGACGAGGGCTGCTTACGGTGGAAATGGCCATCAGGCAGCAGATGGGGGACTGGTGAGAAGGTCCAGCCATCAGCCAGCCCAGGCTCAAGCTCTGGGCAGCTTTGGGCTAGAATAGGCTAGGGGAGAGGGGTGCCTTTCAGGCCCAGAAGTCAGTGTGAGCAGAGGCTAGGCAAGGGATCACAGCTGGTCATGGAGTGAGTTGGCCACTGTGGTCTGGAGAGATGGCAAGCAAAGGTGCCAGCTGTCCCCACCCCACAAATGTGACCAGGTGTGTTTTCCGGGGCGGCTTCAGGCTGTTTGCAGAGCCAACAGCTGTGTCCATGGTCTCCAGACCCTTCTCTCTGTGGCCTGAGCTAAGCCCTGTGGGAAAGATGCCCAGAGGGAGGCAGTGGGGACCCTGCCGTCAGGGAGTCCTCTCTGGACACAGAGCTGGGCACCCTATTGAGAAAGGCCTCGCAGCTGAGATAACAGCAGGGCCAGAGGAGGGAGAGTGAGCAGTGGAGACGAGGGCTCAGGTCTGGTCAGGACAGAGTGGGACCAGGATTAGGGTTTAGTGCCCAGCAGGGTGTGACCAGGGCCACAGCAGGAGCAGGAGCAGTGCTCAGTGTGTGACTGGGGTGAGTGGACAGCATGTGGCTAGATCAGGGCTCAGAACATGCTCAGGATTAGGGTTCAGTAGCCAGGATCAAGGCTCAGTATGAGACCAGGATTAGGGCTTCGTGTGTGAGAAGCATCCGAACTCAGTGTGTGGTCTGGATCAGGGCTCACATGTATGTCTAGGGCCAGGGTCGGAGCTCAGTCTCTGAGCAGGATGAGGGCTCAGTCTGTGTTCAGGAAAAATTGTGTGACCAGGGTCCTGAGCTGGGTGGCAGCTTCCTCCTTTGAAGGTATGGTGGGGTGTGTGTGTGGGGGGAATGCCAAGGTGTCCCAATGGCTTCAGAGACCAATGCCCGCCCCTATTTTCTGCATTCTCAGAATAGCTGAGGCCTGACCGGTGTCTATCACATGACCAGCAAGGCCCAGTGATTCCTTACAACTCCCAAAATATCTGGTGGAGCAGGTGGGGTGGGAGCGGGCCCTGTTTTGGGTCTATGGGTATAAATACTCATGTCTGGCTGTGAGCTGGGTGACCTTTCTACTAGTGGGGTGGGACTTCTCTGCTGGTGTGTGGGACTGGCTTCCCTGACCTCACCTGAGTGGGGTCACCCTATTGGCTCTGAGGCCTCTGCCTCAAAGGTCTGCATGGGACCTGTCCATATAGCCCAGCCAGGCTACCTGTGGGCTAGAGCCACACTGCTGGGGACCCAGAGGCTTTGCCTGGAGAGCAGTGTCTTACTGCTGAGACCTTGAGTCCTGGGTATCACAGAGGAGGGAAGGGACAGGTGTGGACTGCATCGTAGCTGTTGAAAGGCCAACCTGTCAGACACTGAGCATCTTTGTATGAGGGGAGGCACACTGAGGTGACACAGCCCTGTCAGGAGCCTTCCACCCTGGGGTGGGGGGATTCTAAGGCAGGAACAGTTGTGCTCTGAGACAGGGAGGACTTGGCCATGGCCTGGGAGCTCTGGTCTGGAGTTCTGGACCCTGAGTCCCTTCTCCTCCCTACCTGGTCAGGACCTGAAGAAGTATGGAGCCACCACTGTGGTGCGTGTTTGTGAAGTGACCTACGACAAGGCCCCGCTGGAGAAGGACGGCATCACTGTTGTGGTGAGGGGCGTGGTGGCTGCCGTGGGGGAGGCTGGACAGTGGATTGGGGGCTCCTCTCTGAATCTGCCACTTGTCATGCTCCAGTGGTGCCTGAGCCCCAGGGGTGTGGGGTGTGTAACTTTGAGAAAGTCACCCCTACACCCACCTTCTCAGATCTTGGGTCTCAGCCACACAACTCTGCCTGGTAGAGATGTGTGAACTCCTTACCCTCTCCCCCACCCCCACCCCGAGGATGGGGTGTGGGGCTCAGCAGGTGCCTGCCTGAGCCCCCTGAGCCAATGTGGGTTAGCCTGGCTCCTCTGTGGCCTGAGCCCTCCCAGGGGCCTCTTCTCAGGCTCTCCTGCCTGCTTGCTCTCTGGGGCCCTGTCACTGGGTAGTGGTGGGTCCCCAAGGAGGCCCTGTGCAGAGGGACTCTTGGGGCAGTTTCCTTGGCTTCGTGGCTATGGGGACCCAGCTATGTGGAGGAGGGACAGGTCTGTTGGGATGGGTCCCAGGGCCTAGAGCTCCCTGCCTGGAAAACTGCAGCTCCTGGCACAGGGCTCCTGTCCCACATTGGAGCGTAGGTGAGCCAGGCCTCATGTGCCGGGGTCTCATTGTCCTGTTCTTGGTTCTAGTGGGACTCTGAGTTACTCCACCGTGCGTACCCCGAGTTGACAGGGTCTTGTCCATGCCTGATGGTGTGGTGGGAAGAGCTGGCTAGTGCTTTGGGGGTCACGAAGCTCTGAGCTGAGTCCTGCTGTTGCCTCTTCCCAGCTGTGGGACTCCAAGGCCACTCTAAGCTACGTGGGACTTGGGTTAGACTCGGGGCAGCCATGCAGACTGGGGGCCTCCAGGGGAGGTCGGGAGATGACCCCCAGGGCCACCTTCCATCAGCCAGCTCCCTCTGGCCCGTGTAGGTCCACCTGGTATTGATGGGTCCAGTTCTGAACCAGTCCCTAGACCACATGCATATCTGCCCGCCTCCTGAGACACCAGCATCCTGCCTCCTGCCCTGTGCCCAGGCTGGGCGCTTCCCCATGCAGGCTGGCCTCATCTCCCAGGGGCTCTGGGGCACAGGAGAAGCAGAGCCACCTTTACCGGACCTTTCCCTGGGCGAAAGTGGTAGCCCCAGCACTGGCCTGGAGTCCAGCTTCCAGCTTTGCTTCAGTGCTGGTCAGCCTGGCACGGGCCGTGTGACTGTTCTGGGGGCTGGAGACAAGCAGACATTGTCAGCATGCCAGGTGTTGCCATGGGGGCTTCCAGGCTGCCGAAGCACACAGGTGGGCCCAGAGCTCAGAGGCTCCCTGCAGCTCAGCTGAGCAAGGCTGGAGAAGGGGGTAGCTGAGGCAGACGCTTCTGCGTCTCTCTCGGGACGGGTACCTTCGTGGCTCCCAGCATTCTGTCCTTACATACTTTTCTCCTCAGGACTGGCCCTTCGATGATGGGGCACCCCCTCCTGGCAAGGTGGTGGAGGACTGGCTGAGCCTGCTGAAGGCCAAGTTCTGCGATGACCCGGGTAGCTGCGTGGCGGTGCACTGTGTGGCGGGCCTGGGACGGTGAGTGGCAGGTGGTGCTTCATGGTCAGCGCTCTTGCTGCTGGGAGCTGGGCTTGGGCTCCTGGGGTCTCATGCTCCTGCTTTCCGCTTTCTGATGTGGGCCATATCCACGTGACTTCCCAGGCCCAAGGTTTCCGGGCAAGTCCCCTCACAGCCGGGCACCCTGTACCTGGTGTAGAAAAGAGCTGCCACTTGCCCCCCCCCAATCCAGGCCTGACCTGACCCCAGCCCCCTGCACTTGATAGACATGAACCAGGCTCACGTAGCCAACGTGCTCAAACCTCTCAGAGAGGTTGTCTGTGTTTGCCAATTTTGCTCAGAAGGCAGGAGGAGCTGCATTTGGGCTGGTCGTTAGTCTGTGCCTGCAGCAGCTACACTTGACCAGAAGCAGCTTCTGGAAGGAAAGGGTGTATTTCTGCCTTACATTTTTAAGGGGACAGTTTTGTCACCAGGGAAAGCGCAGCAGGAGCAGACAGCTGTTACACCTCCATCAGCAGGAAGGAAGGAGGCGACAGAGTGAGCTGTGAACACCCAGGGGTGCCGGACTAATAAACCTCAAAGTCCATCTCAGTCACATGCCCCTCCACCAAGACACCCCTTCCCCAAACAGAGCCACCACTGAGGGTTAAGGAGGAGGGTTAATTACAAAACACACATTAGGTAATGGGGGACATCTTACATTCAAACCGTCACAGTGCCCTCTGTTGGGAGTTTAGGGAATTGGCCGAGTTAGGTACCGGGCTGCATCTTGAGCCACTGGGTAGCCTGTGGGGAGGGACCAAAGTATAGAGCTCCCGTGACCCCAGCTCTGATGTCCCCACAGGGCTCCAGTCCTCGTGGCTCTGGCCCTCATTGAGAGCGGGATGAAGTATGAAGACGCCATCCAGTTCATTCGACAGTAAGTGGTGGGGGTGAGGATGGGGGCTTGGGGATCTGGGGGCCAGATCTGCTTTTCCCACCAGTGGCTGTTGATTGTGGGGTTCTCTGGACCTGCCCAAGGCCATGTGGCTGGCAGGGGCTGCAAGTCCTGACTCACCTATGCATCCAGAAGGCAGGACCCTGCAGCAGGAATATCGCCATAATGGTTGTGTTCTGCTTGCTGCAGCCAAGGCTGCTTCTGGAGTGCTCGTTCCTCCTGCCCTCGCACACACTGGTTCCTTAGTGGCCCCTTGCTCTTCAGTGGACATCGCTAGGATTGCACCTGACTCTCAGCCTACCTGGTGCCAACTCCATCCCAGTGACTCCAGCTCCTGCTGGAGTCCCGCACCCCATGGTCCTGGACACCCCTGCAGGCCTAGGGTCCAGCTGCCCAGTCTGACTTGTCCCCTCTCTGCCTTCAGAGGTTCTTGGGCCAGCACCTCCTGGGGTTGGCACGGTACCCAGTCTGCAGCATGTGTGTGTAACACACATATGTTGAAGGGGTGCTTTTATACTATCTGAAATGGCCTGCCAGACGTAGCATCTCTTCTTGGGGCAGGCACTGTTTGGACATGGGGGGTGTGGGTATGTTGACCCAAGCTTAGGGTACACAAACCTTTGTGCACCCACAGAGGCACCCCCACACCTGTGTATATACCAGCACATGCACATAGGGACATACTTTTTCTGTGTACCTTGGTGTAGCTAATGAGGAGGTCTGGCTGCCTAGGGCGAGATGCCCCCTCTCCTACTCCCACTGAGCCCTGGCCACCCCCAGCCTCCTCCCCAAACCCCAGCTTGCTCATCTGAGTTCCTCCACCCAGGATGGCATGAGTGAGGACAGGAAGGGCTCTGCTGGCTCACTGGCCTCTTGGGTCAGTGACAGATGGGGGGTCCAGCCAGGCCCCGTGGTCCTCTCGCCTGTTCTATCTCTGCAGGAAGCGTCGTGGGGCCATCAACAGCAAGCAGCTCACCTACCTGGAGAAGTACCGGCCCAAGCAGAGACTGCGGTTCAAAGATCCGCACACGCACAAGACCAAGTGCTGCATCATGTAGCTCAGGACCCTGCCCTGCAGGCCCGGGCGCCTGTCCTGACCACCCCAGGTCCCTCTTTTCTCCTGTGCCTCAGCGCATCTGTGTCCAAGGAGTCCTATGGTCACATGCGCCCCTACTGTCTGTCCGTGTGTCTCTGACCCTGTGTGTCACAGCTGTCTCTCTGATGCTGGCCCTGAGCCTCTGTCAGCCCCTCCAGCCTCTCTGCCCCCTGCCCCGGCCATCTCCCCTGGCCTGTTTACTGTGGGTGGGTATGTTTTTAACCATGGGGTCTACCCCCACCCTGACCTGTGCTCGGCACCTTACGTTACTGGATCCCAGGCCTGCAGATGCTGTGGACTCTGGAAGGCAATAAAGCAGGAGCTGCAGCTGTGTGTGGTCTGTAGGGCCAGGTGCGGTTACGGGTGACCATGGGCCCCTGGGAGGCCCTGGTCTGAGGACTCCTGCATGCTTCCCATGCGCCCCCTGGTGGCCATGCCTGGTTCTGCACCCTTGACTTGGGTCTGTTCCTTATACACCACAGGCAGAGCGATATCATGGATTGGGTTGCCTGGTGGCAGGGTGGGGTCTCCACAGTGAGAGAAGGAGTCCAGTGAGGTGGGCAGTGAAGGTGGTGAGCTGAGTATCAGGTGAAGTTGCCTTGGGCTTGGGAAACAGCCCATGGTCCAGAGAGATGGGGTAGGGGTGAGGACAGCAGGGTGGTCTGGGTGGGCTGAGGGTGCTGGGGTGAAGGCTATACAGGACTCGATTGCACTTCCTCCAGGTTTTAGAAGCTGTGGGCTGGCTCCTCAGCCGAGGAAAGGAGACAAGGAGGGCCAGGGCCTAGCTGGGAGGGAGGACAGCCCGGGGCTGGCTGTGTGGTCAGATGGGTGTGCTGTCTGTCCCAGCTCCCTAGACGCCTACATAACCTGTGGACAAGGACCCTTGGCTCTTTGCTGATCCCTTCAGGTCCCTGTCCCAGACTGGGACCGAGGCCACCTTGAACCTTCCTTCCACGGTCATCTGCCTTGGGCACTTTCTCCCTCAGGCCTCACAGAGACTCCCGTCTTACCCAGCACTGGCCTGGGTCTCTGGACACCCAGAGGGACCCATCTAGACTCCCAGAAATCACTATGTCTACCTTTCCCAGCAAGTAGACCTCATGGCCAGGTGGCAAGGTGAGACCCTGCCTGGATCTCATTCCCTGAACATGGTGCCCACAGCCTGGGCCAGTTTCTCCACCTCCTATAGGGCCTGGGATGCTGACACAGTGGGAAGAGGTAAATGGGATGGGCTTGCTCGAACCTCAGTACGCACTGTGAAGACCGTAGCCTGTACACACCGGGCTTTCACTAATGAGACCTCTTCCATTGGAGAAGTGGGGGGTGGTGGCCAAGGGGCAAGACTAGTCTAAGGAGTGGTTGGGAGACTCGGGAATGCCTCCAGCTGGAACAGCTGGCTCCAGATGGCCAAGGCCTTGGCCTCAGGCTCGGTCAAGCAATCTGGGAAGCTCTGGATTGATTGAGGAGGGAGGGTGAGAGGGTGGGCTAGGGAAGCTGGCCATGGAGCCGTGATGCCTCCGCTAAACCCCAGCTGGGGGCACTGGAGACCATGATTCCTTGGGGCCTGAGCTGACCTCATGTCAGGCTGTCATGAGTAGGGTCCATCAGTCTGTCTTTGCCCCACCCCCTCTGCCAGATCTTGTTTGCCCTGAGTTCTGTTGGCATCCTCCAGGTCTTGGCTTGGCCACAGGACAGAGGCAGGGAAGTTTAACACTTCTTTGTTGAATCTAGATTTTTCTCTGATATGGAAAAATGTTATACAACCAAGCTCTGTGGATGGCGGGGTTTGGGGGGGGGCGAAAGAAGAAAGATGACTGGAGGTCACTTCTTGGATCTGGCTGGCATTTCTTGAAGGAAGGAGAGCTGTCTGGTAGCAAATTCCCGGATGCCAGGCTTTGGGTCTTTTTTGAGGTCTTTAAAAGTTTCTGGAAAGGGAGGAAAAGTCAAAGGTGACTCTTACCTGAGAATAGTCCCCCACTCCCCATTTCTCCACCCCCCATTGGCCAGCAGAGAGTGGGGGTGTGGCCTTCTCAGGAGGCCTGGGTCTCCATTCTGCTCCCGGCACTGGGCTCAGTGTCACCCATCTACAACATGGGAGGGATATGGACTCAGGGAGCCCCAGGGTGGGGTTACTCACTGCATAACAGCAGCTTGGTGTCCACATCATCCACCATCTGGGACATGGCCTTGGGGTGGTAGCAGATGGTGTACCCTGTGCAAGATGGGAAACCCCTGGCAGGCGGGTGGGGTACTCCCAGGGCCCAGGCCCACCCCACCCACCAAGGCTCTCTGCCCTCCCGTTTCCTGTCCTCTGATGTGTAAGCAGGGTTGGTGAGGGGGCCCAGCTTGGTGCGCACTGCCCACCTATGAAGAGTGCTGCCCAGGTCTTGATGTGGTGGTGACAGCTGTGGAGGTAGCTGAGGGCCTGTGCCAAGTGGATGCTAAACTCCTCCTGGCTGCCGGTCATCTGTCCAGAAGAGAGCCTGCCCATCACTTCCTGGGCCCGGGGCAATGTAGGCCTCCTGCCTCAGCTAGCCCAACCTCTCTGGGGAGGAGGGAGAGTCCATGGGGTGTAGCCACCCTGAGCCCCAAGTCTTGGCCTTGTATCCCAGCGCCTCACCAGACAGGTCCAGAGGAAATGGCGGGCGCTGAGGCTCTGCTCCCAGGCCAGCGAGCAGAACAGGGTGTACCGTGGCTGCCATTGGAGCAGCACAGCGCAGTGGTAGAAGGCCAGCTTGGCCTGCTGTGGAGGCAGACACGGGAAGGGTGAGCCGGGGAGGGACTCCACCCGAGAGGCCTGCTGTGCTGCTGTCTCGGGAGATGCCCCTACCCCCTGGCGCTCTGTGGTAGGGAGCCCGAGGGAGATGATCTTGGGGTGGGGAGGGAGGGTGAACTACACCCCACCGTGTGCCAGGAGCTAAGGACACTGCAGCCAGAAGAGCCCACAGGTCCAGTCCTCATCGCCATGGGGAGGGGCTGGGGTTGGAGAAAGCGCTGCAGCTGGCAGGGCCTCTGCTGTCCACCTGCTGCCTCGAGGGCCCCTCCTGACTATCCTCTCTCTGGCCGAGGTGAAAAAGCTGCCGGCCTGTCCGGCCGTGAGTGGGCACTGACCGTGATGACAGCTGGGCAGTGGTCCTTCATGTGCAGGAACAGAGGCACCATGCTCTGGCACACCTGAGTCCGCAGGGTGCTCAGCTCCCGGCCTGCCATCGCTGCCACCAGGTCCCCGAACAGTGCCATGGCCGCTGCTCGAATCCTGTCTCGCTCCTGTGAGGCAGGGACTCAGAGGGGGCACTCAGTGCTCCCTAACCTGGAGTCCCCACTCTATCGGGTCCCCTCAGCCAGGCTCAAGGACCAAGGACAAGGAGGACTGAGCCTCCCTCCTCATGTTGGGCCCCAGGCCATGCCCCAAGGGGCAGTTCCAGCCCGGCTATGTGGCAACATGCCCCATTTCTCATGCTTTCCCATTGAAGGGAATCTTGCATGTAGAGATCTGTGACATCACTGGTGGGGACAGGACAAGGGAGGTGGAAAGTGGCACTCCGGCTATGAGGTGCCACCTGCCCACCTGTGGGCACACAGCCTGGCAGCTTCCCTGGGCTCAGTGAGGGGAGCAGGGGATCAGGGAGCCCTGACCCTTTGTGTCCCCATGCTCACGTCATCAAAGAAGGAGCGGGCACTGATGGCCACGCTGAGGCTCTGGGCCCCTGTGCCCTGTGTGCCCAGGCGGTGCAGCACATCTGATACGGTGCCCATGATGCCCACCACCTCTGACTCGCTGTTCTGAAAGAAGCCGTCGAGGAAGGATGGTATCTGTTCCCGGAGCAGGGTTCCCTGTGAATGGTTGTAGGGCCGTGGGCAGAGGGCACAGGACCATCCCCTTCCCCTGGCTTCCCTTGGGGTGCCTTCCCTGGTGCCTTGCTCTTGTTTTGCACTCATTCTGCCTTACACCTTTCTTCTCCCAGGCCTGGGGCCACCTTTCCCTTCCTCCGCCCCTCTTCACTTCATTTCTAAACGCCCTCGGCTTAGGAGTTAGGGCTTGAGACCTTTCATGCAAGGGACCATTCCATTCCGTCTTTACATTTCTTCTTAAAGTTTTTTGAGTGCGTGTTTAGTTCATTGCTTGTCCACTTGGTGGCAGTGTCCTGGACTCTGGATGCACTGCCAGAAAGCAATAGGGATGCTTCCTATTTCAGGCCCCTTATCAGAGACTTGGGTGCCAACTAAGGTGTTGTGTGTGTGTGCACAGATGTCTGTGGAGGCCAGAGGACAGTCTTGGGTGTCCGTCAACCTTCTTGGTTTTTTTTTTTTTGAGACAGGATCTCTCATTGGCCTGAAATACCAACTAGGCTAGACTGGCCAGTGAGCTTCTGAGATCCTCCTGTCTGCCTCCCTGGGGCAGAGATTACCAGCACATGCCACCATGACTGGCCTTTTTGTTTGTTTGCTTGGAGGCAGTGTCTCGCTCTAGCCCAGGGTGACCTGGAATTCACTCTGGAGTCTAAGACTGGCCTTGAACTCACAGCAATCATCCTACCGCTGCCTCCCCAGTGCTGGGATTAAAGGCAAGCTTTTTTTTTTTCTTTTTTTAATGTGGGTAATAAGACTCAAACTCATGCCCTCAGGCTTGCATTCGCAAGCAGTTTGCCAAAGGAACTATCTCCCCACATGTTTTGAGTTTTTAGTTACAATTTTTAAACAAGTTGAAAGCAAACTTTATTGGTCCCCTAAGCTCTGTTGGGTTTAAATATGCTAGATTAATTTTCATGGGGCAAGTTACTTGACAGCAGCACATGCTTCCTGGGTACCTGGGGTCCAGCCAGGAAGGACGGTCAGGATCGAGCTTGGGTCAGAGGGAAGGGCTGGAAGAGACCCACGTAAACACAACACTGTCTTCATCAGGGACACGCAGCCCATCGCCATCAGGGCAGCCCCTCCTGTCCCCCCAGCAAGCCCCTGAATGGCTGGGTCCATGCCTCTGCCCTTTCTCTGTCCTGGGGCTGCTGGCCACATGGGATGTGAGGCTGGGCAAAACACTGTCCACTTGGTTCCTTGTTTGCCTCCTCCATTCCCTACCGGCTCTCCTGAGCTCAGGGTGCAGAAGAGGCACAAGGCACTTGTTGGGTACTTATCTGGGAGAAGGGCTGGAGCAGGCACAGAGATAACGTGACCACAAATGAAGAATGAAAAGATGAGGAAACAGATGTAACTGAATAAATAAACATTGAGAAAGAACGAAGGAAGTGAGAATGAGTCCAAGGAACAAATGTACATGATGGGATGGAGGGAGGGATGGGTCCATGGAGGGTCAGGGGATGGAGGGAGGGA